>NIUQ01000988.1:0-36734 GCA_002796945.1 Plectus sambesii | reverse complement strand
AAATTTGTTGATCCGCACTTTGCGCGCAACATGCTTGTCATACTGGGCATCGCGTTGCTTACGGTAGTCGCTATAATCCTCGCCGTCGGCGCTTCTTTTCTCGACCGCCGCGACCGCAACAAGGTCGCTCTTGTTTACTTACTTACTGCGCTCAAATTTCGAACGCAAACCATTTCAAGCATTTCAGAGTCGTATCTTCCCGCTTGTGGACAACAATTTCAGCGAAAAGTATCTCTATCTGATCGTGGTGGATACTGGTTATCGAATGCACGCTTCTTGCGATTCAAACGTGGAGCATTTTGCCAACTTGGCAGCTTGTACTAATCGTGATTGCAGGTTTCATTTATACTATCTGGCACGAAAGCCGACACAATGGTGCGCCGATTGGGCATCGATACCGACTGCGTCACTGGCGAACTACCAAGAATTCTGCAGTGGGGAGAGACCGACCGCTTCCTCATGGCCACCAGATGGTCGGTAGTTAAAGAGTGTTATTTAATTGGTGATTAGCATTTTTAAGGCCGCTGGGTGACTTGACAATGCTTCGAATATGGCATGACTCGAGCGGAAAGCATAATCGTCAGTCGTGGTACTGCAGTCGGGTGGCGATCAAAGACCTGCAGACGGACGAGATGTACACGTTTGATGTTAACGCTTGGATGGGCTCGGAGCACGGCGATGGCAAGGTACAATGTCCGTGTTATTTACATGGCAATGTTCTTAGCGTTATTTGGCGACTCGTTGCTCAGTTTATAACTAATGAGAGACGTGTTCACTTGTTTCTTTTATCATGTATTCATGTTCATGTTCAAGTCATTTATGTTTTTCAGCTAGAGCGTCTGGCTCCAGTAACATCAAATGTCGACCGCAGTCTGTTGAACGATGCAATGCATCCGCACGAATGGGCCGATCAAATACTTTACTTTTCAATGTTCACTGGTGGGATAGTCTATTTTGTTGAGCAAGATGAAGTCTTCGTTGGGTTTGCAGGCGGCGGCACGCGTGATCGACAGCGACTAAGTCGCGCGCTTCGCGTGCTAATCGTCTACGCTTATTTGGTATTCTGCGGTCTGCTCTGCGCAATATACACGAGTAGACCCGGCATCGAATATGAAAAGCGCGCCGACAGTCAATTCAGCTTTCATCTCGCTAAATATCGCTTTACTCTCAAAGATGTATGATTTTATGCTAAAAATTTCTTTGCCATATACTGAGCTTTTGCTCTTTTGCACTTTAGTTTATTCTGGGGATGCTATACGCGCTGATCGGCTCTCCTATGCTATTGTTCAGCACATTCCTGTTTCGGTGAGTAATTCCAGCTCTCTATCTCTCTCTTCACTGTACTCTGTTGCTGTAGTTCGCTGCAAACGAAGGACGAGGGAGAAGAGGGCGCGTTTCGTCACGAAACGGTTATCGTTAAATATAGTTTGTCCAATCGCCTCCGCTTGCCGATTGTGATGACAGCACTGGCTCTTGCAATTGTTACGGCGACGACGGTGGTTATATGTGGTATTTCGTTTCAAGAGTTTCGCAACACGCAATGGGCAATCGACTTCGCAGCCACTTTGCTAGCATGGCTGCTCGTCGTTGAGCCTGTCAAGGTTCGTTCATGCTTGATAAATGAATTTATTATGATGCATGCCATTTAGGCGTTTCTCTGCGCACTTTTCTACCGAAAAACAAAGCCCGAACGTAGAATCCTTGAGAAAGAAGAGAAGAATCGCTTCATTGTTCATTTACCTGAAAACTTTGAAGGTATAATACATGTTAAAGCTTAATATGCTAGATATGCTTCAGATCCGCCGATCTTTGCGAAGAACAGCAAAATTGGCAAGTCGATGGCGGATTTGGAAAAGTTGAATGATTCGAAAGATGAGCGCATGAGAGACGAGCAACTGTAAGCAGCCGTGAATTAGTCCCTGCATTTGCATGCGCGCATTATATCATTGGAGTCTATCGTACCGAAACTCTCGAAGCGATGAGTACAGTACATACCTGAACGATGTCTTAGAAGGCGCTCTTTTAGCGAAATAGTATCCACTAGTTACCGCCTCTGGAATGGAGTGAAAACAGTCCGCCCTCTGTTTTCAACTTATTCGCATCGTTTTCATTGCAGATACGAAACTGTCCGAGAAATCCTCACGTTTGCTGTCTCCCTGATAATCATGTTGGCGCTTGCTTACCGTAGTCGTCACGTCATGGCATTCCACTACCAGGCTAATATGAGAGACTTGCTCCGCACGGATCCAAGCGCGGATGCTCGTAGCACTAACTTTATGGACATTAGACAAGGAAGCGACTTCTGGAACTGGACGCAAACCAAATTAGTCGATGGTTCGGTTTCGTGTATACGTATTGCTTATGTGGACGACAATGACGCCGACTGTTGCAGCCTTACTTGTCAAATGGTACGATGGTCAGCCGGCGTGGGCGATGCGCGGATTTCTCAACGATAAAGTACCGACTACTTCATCGCTGTCATTTGAATTTATGATGCTGCAGGTTTCTCGCGCGATGGGTTACGGTACAATACGACAAGTTCGCTCAACTCCGAATACAAACTGCAAAATTTCTACCAAGTTCCGTGGTTTATTTCACGCTTGTCATGGTTTCACGAACGGCTTGTACGAAGATACAACGCCGGCATATGCAACTGGATGGCAAGAATCGGTTGATCCTAATGTAGCCGAACGGGAATACATTTACCACACAGCAGCTGAACTTCAAGGTACGTTTTAAAGAGGAACTCTGCCCCTCCCCAAAGCTTAAGGATATGTATCATATTTTGATCTTATCTGCTGTATATTATGAGGTGACTGCAAATTAAAGCAGTTTATATATTAACTTTTAACTGCTCAGTAGTTTGGTCTTTTGTGGCTAAAAACAATTTATGATACATTCCCCACAGTTTGATATTACTTGAATTCCTCTATAACTCAACCTGTCGTGATGTCATATAATGAAAAGCAAAGACGGGGACACGATGTGTGAAGAGTAAAAACTTCAGGCAGATTCGTAACTTTGGCCCTTAAAGTGAGGTAGATGCGAAAATTTCGATGTCAGGAAATATGTGATGGATCGGCTCGTCTATACCCCCCAAGTGCCTCTCGATGCCTACATCTGTGCAAGACTCTCGACTGTCCGTTAATATATACCGTAGGCATGCCGTACCTTGGCCAGCTCGACAATTACGGAGGCGGTGGCTACATCGTGACGCTGAACGGAACCGCCGACGACTTGAGGGCGCGGTTCAGCCAGCTGCAAAAGCAGGCTTGGATTGACGGCAGTACTAGGGCAGTCTTCGTCGAATTCTCAGTCTACAACGGACAGATCAACTACTTCGCTGTCATACAAATGGTTGTCGAAATACCCCCACTTGGTTAGTTTGTATACGACCGAAATATCACATTTATTCTTATAATCGTCGGGAATATTTACGATTTCGCGATTGACTAAAGAAGTTGTTGGGTATAGTAATTATTTACTAGCGTTCATCCCTACCATTGGAAAAATGTCATGCTCATGCAATAAAAGTGAGGTATATGCAATATGGGTAGAGTTGACTTGACTTCAATTATTGTGAAACTGTCTTTTTATTAACTTGAGAACAAACGGCATCTTGAAAGTTTCTTTTATTAGGCGCATGCTATCCCAGTGTCTGGATTGAACCGGTGCGTTTGCTCAAGTACGAAGGGGGCGATGGGTTAGCGGTTCTGACATTCGAAATCCTATTCTGCTTTTTCGCTCTCGTGCTGCTCGTCAAGGAAGCTCGCAACATTTACAGAGTCGGTGAACGGTAAGTCTGATACGAAAACTGATCTCTCTGATTGACACGCTCTATTTCAGTGCCTATTTTACAACGTTTTGGTACTGGATTGATATAATAATTCTTGCGCTTTCGTTCGCGGCAATTACAGCATACGCGTTGCGATACTCGATGACACAAACGGTATTTTTCATAGTTCATGCGCATTTGCAATGCGTACTTAATTGTGTTCTTTGACAGGTAGTGGCGAAATTCAAGGAGACTAATGGCAACGTTTACTGCCGACTCGACTATCAGCGGAATCTGGAACTGTACTTCTTATGGCTCTTGTCGCTGGTCGTTTTCTTCTCCAGTGTGAAGATGATTCGAATACTTAGGTATTATATGCATGAAAGACGTGATTGGTGGCGCTTTTACCACAATAGTATTCAACTATAGCCGCAGATCGATTGTTCTTAATTACTAAGTCATCATTAGTATTTGATCTGTATGGATAAACGTCGTACAACTAAAGATCACCGTATTATAATAATAGTTACGGTAAATTAGTAACGTTTAGATTCAACCGACGCATAGGAACGTTGGCGGCGACATTGAAGAATGCGGCTGGAGAAATGATCGGCTTTGCGTTCGTGTTCGGAGCGACGAGCACGGCGTTCAACTGCGCGCTGTATATCGTACTATTCAGCAAGGTTGAAGAGTATCGCACCTACCTTTCGCTGATGGAGACGACTTTCTCGGCGATGCTCGGCAAATTCTCTTTTGACACAGTCGTTCAAGCGTCAACCTTTGGTTTGCTGTCTATTATCTCCCCTACTCAAACATAACTATCCAACTTTGATACAACGTTCTTGCAGCCGGGATCATTTTCGTTACATACATGTGCATGACGACCATACTGCTGCTCAACTTGTTCATCATGGTATTGATGGCCGTGTTCGAGGAGGTGCACGCCGACGCGCTCAAGCAAACCAACGATTACGAAGTCATGGATCACTTATACAAAAAGGTGCCACTCGGCTGTTGTCAGACGAGTTGCGAGCGAAGGAGTTTAGGCTTTAATAGCGTTTGGACTCTTCAAACGGCACCACATCACGCCGATTGGAGCGGTCAATATCCGTGAGGACTGCGTCGAGTTAAAGCGGCTGGAAGCCAAAGTCGGTTACTTTCCTTTGATGGAATGGACAAGATATGTTTTCAGATCGAGCTTCTCGGACTGAAAGTTGACAACTACTATGAATCCGAAAAGCGCGCAGGAAATATCGTTGACGCGACTAACGTTCGTGTTCGAAAACGCCCGGTTCTAGCAAGCGACTAATCGATCCGATAGAGTGATGAATAGTTGAATAGGAGTCTGCGATTCATATCGAAAGCGGAAATGTGTTAGAAATGGCAGTTCCATTCTATCGAGCGACATCGTGGTTAAATACAATTACGGAGTTCTGCAACGTTTGCAAGAGTACGGTAGATCACCTACGACGCGCTGCGGTAGGTAAACGCAGCGCAAAAAAGGCGACATTCTTAATATTGGCAGTGCGCATAATTTACCCGAATCAGTAATTCTTTCCCCAACAATTCGAGGTGATAAATTTAGAATTTATTTCGACAGCAGATAAGGCCGTCAGAAAGAACGGCATAATAGTTGAAAACGTCGTGTGTGGTCCTCCTGGCCGTGCAAGGGTAAAAAATTTGAATACCGTATCAAATGGCGTCGATGTGGATTGGCTCGCTCTTTGCGTTAATGATGTAATTGTTTCTATTGCCTTGTACAAGTCTGGTCGTATTTGCTTATCGGTTGACTACATTTATATCGCTATGTCCTCAATCAAAGAAGAACCAGCCAGCATCGTAAACGGCGTAAAGGTACTATTTTGATTCGTTGTAATTTTTAACCAACCCGAATTCGTGGCATACCGCGTCGCCTCCTGGGTGGTCTTCATGGGTGGTTGACCACACACAGAGTAGTACTGGGTGGGCCGCACAAGTGTCATTTGATATTAAGTTTGGCGATTTTCTACCAAATCAGATAGTAACATGTTGCAAAATTGGATTTGCCCGAGTCGGTCTGAAAGAGCACATTCTCTCGATGAAACTATCGTGGAAATGCGTCGAAAGGTTTTGTTCAATTACTATGAACGGCTTAAACAAGTGATCGACGATGATGGCGGCCTAATCGCAAAGAGTTTATAGGCAAATCAGTTGGTAAACATAAACGCAATCTGATCTATAAACTGTTTAAAGAGTGAGTTTTGTTTAAAATGCTTTGAAGTAGATGTGTTTAAAGGAGTCGGCGCCGAGTGACATCTCGTTGGTCGAAGAGACGATAGCCATCAATAAGAAGAACAAGACCAGCGGTAGCAAAGGCGATGGTCCAGTCGCCGTGCGCCCGACCACTGAGCACCAATCCAAGGACGTCAACAATAATTACAAGAAAGGCCCCGAGAAAGCCGGCAAGCATTATTTTCTCTGTCGGCTATTCTGCCATTGGACCGGTTTCAAATCGCGTACTTTAGCTAAAGTCGTACTTACGGCCTATCCTTTATCATTGCGTAAAGTCCGACTTTAATTAAAGTACGCGATATGAAACCGGCCCATTGACTGAATGCGATAACTGTCTGACGCATTCGCTATTAAAAACAATTAAGCACTCGTCAAAACATTTCATTTTATAACGTACATGGCTTCTCCTTTGTTATAAAATGTATTTCTTAAGGGGAAAACAAAGAACGGCATACCCAGCCGGTGATGCCGTCACGTACGCCATCATTCGTGCGTCACACAAGTAGCACTTCCTCGCCAGGTACGTTTATTTCCTTTCTTCTCATTCGCACTGATCGTTGGTGTTTTCAGGTGCGGTGCGGATGCCGACCAATCTGTCCATGGCGAATCAGATGATTCCGTGCGATCAGACGGCGTCGGCGATGGCGATGGGGCAGCAGTTCTTCATGCAGCAGTTGATGGCTATGCAGCAGCAACACCAGGCGTCTATACCCTACTACTACAACTGGATCAACCCTTACGCCTACAACTACGACTACACGGCAAAATGTATGTCATTCTTCGTATGTAATTTTCAAAAGATGCATTTATACGTCTGAACGATATGGATGTTGGTCTCTTTGTTCAAAAGGGTCAAAATACTGTCCTTATATTTGATGGAGAAAACTTGACGGAAGTAAAATTTCAGTAATTTTTTCAGTCAAAATTATATTGATTCAAAATTTTTTTGTTCTGATCAAAGTATCGCATGCGTTTAAACGAACGACCGTCAAAATAAATGAACGAATTAATATGAGCGTTCATTCCAGTAAATACTAAATTAATGAATCTGTAGCTTTGGTAAAATGAACCGTGTTTGGACAAGGCACCCCCCCCAAGTGACCAAATCGTGTGACGGGGCGTCACAAAGCAGCACGTTGTTGTTTAACATTTTATGCTGATCAAGCAGTGATCGTGTCAAAACCAAACTGCTACGAGGCTGCTCTGTGAGCGATTTGGTCACATGGGGGGTACCCTGTCCCCGAACCAAAATGAACAGTATCATTGGTTCAGATGAAAAAGTCACGTGACATTTTAGTGCCGATCTATCCAGCCGGTATGGCGGACGTGAATAACGGCCTCTCTCGGAATCTGGCCAGAATGGGTCTGCAGGAAGTGCTGCCGATGAATTCGACCATCCACCAGCGTCCACCGCAACTTTCGCTGCCGCAAACTTCTCCGCCAAAGATCACCTCGCCCGACATGTACTGGCACTACAACCCCGGCCCCGAGATCTACTCGCGCAAGGTGTTCGTTGGCGGACTACCAATCGACGTTGACGAAGGTACAGAAGCTTCTCGAAAGTACTCCATTTTCATTTAAATAAGGACACTTTTCAAGTCAAAGAGAACATTTTTCAAGTCAAATCAGTACAGAAAACGCTCTCCTGGATTTGGAAAGTGTCCGTATTAAAATGAAAATGGCATGAATCCCTTACCTGTTATTTCATCTTCAGATGAGCTGAATGCGACGTTCAGTCAGTTTGGTCCACTGGTCGTCGACTGGCCGCACAAGACGGAAAGCAAGACATATTTTCCGCCCAAGGGTGAGTGGATTCTCAGGGTTGCATGAAAAGGGTGGCTAGGAACTATAGTGCTTCCGTTTCTCCCGCAGATATTAGGCGTCGGTGTCGGTACCTTCAGTGTTTTTTGCAGAACAAAAATAGTTAACAATGGTAATTCGCTTTTATCGGTAATTTTGGCCGGTCCCCCAATTACCGGTACCCCAATTACCGGTACAAACAATTTACTTAGTATCTGATTTGGTAAAAGTAATGGTACTCCCACCACGCCGAACCGGGATTGCAGTCTTTTCCATTTCGCAACGTTCCTCTTCAGGTTACGTCTTCCTGATCTTCGAGCACGAACCTTCGGTCCAGGCGCTGGTCGCCAAGTGTTACACAGATGATGACAAACTGTTCCTCCGCGTCTCCAGCCCGACCATGGAGCAGAAACCGGTACGTTTTTGATGCAATTGTGTCACTGTGCCTTTTTAAGTAAAATTTGTTCAAAATACCGCGTGAGAAACCATTCCAAGCGTCGGATTCGAATTGCCATGCCAGCGCGCGGCAATTTGAATGTCATCATGGATTTTTTATTGAACGCGTGGTACAGTGGAAGATGGATGAACGGCAATGAAGTGAACTATAGGTGCAAATCCGACCGTGGCGTTTGGCCGACGCCGACTTCGTGGTGGAAGCGACGATGTCGCTGGATCCCCGCAAGACCATCTTCGTCGGCGGCGTCCCACGTCCACTCAAGGCCGGTATGTCCACTTTCTGAATCAGTTACAGTAGACTTCATTATACTGATATTTCACTTTTACTGGTAATACGCTTTTATCGATAATTCGCTTAAACCAGTAATTTTTGGCAGTCCGCCAAATACCGTTATAAAGCTATTTTACTGTATTAACAAGTTCGAGTATTGTCAGTTTTGCCCAATTGAATCGGCACATTGGTCTGTTTAGTGGAGCTGGCGCACATAATGGACCGACTATACGGCGGAGTGAGCTACTCGGGGATCGACACGGACCCGGAGCTGAAATACCCGAAAGGGGCGGGAAGGGTATCGTTCACGAGCCAGCAGGCATACATCGCAGCGATTTCGGCGCGCTTCGTGCAGTTGAACGATGGCGAGGTAGAGAAGAGAGTGAGTTGAGATTGGGATCAGTTTCATAAAACGAATGTGAATGTGTAATATAGAAATGCAGATATGTAAATGCAGAAATTTAGAAATGTAACTGTAGTAGAATTTTTATATCGATTTTACTTATACTGGTAATTTTGACCGGTCCCCTGAGTTCTGGTATACACGAATATCACAGTATATTTTTACATTGTCACCACATGTATTGTGAACAAATGAGTGATGACAATGCAAAAAATGTAATTTAAAATGCTACATTTTACGTTTACATTAGTTTTATGAAACTGATCCCTTTGAGGATGTGGATGAGAAGTGAAGATGTGATGAAGTTGCAGGTGGAGGTGAAGCCGTACGTGTTGGACGAGCAGATGTGTGACGAGTGCTTGGGGCAGCGCTGCGGCATGCGCTACGCCCCCTTCTTCTGTCCCCACGTCGCCTGTCTTCAGTACTTTTGCGAACATTGCTGGTCGCTCATCCACTCCCGCGTCGGTCGCGACTTCCACAAGCCCCTCATCAAGGAGGTCGGCGACACCTCCGCCATCCGCTCGTCTACCTCCGCTCGCACTCGTACCAATGACTTCCTCGATTAATCACTGACCTCCCGGCTTATGTTCATAAGCGCTTAACACCAGTACAATATAATTATCAGTTACTGTATATCGTTGTACAAAATACAGTAGAATTCGTTTACATCGGTTTTTTAACACCGGTATGTCGCTTTTAAGCGGCAGTTACAATGCTGCGACGTGCGACCTGCGACGTGCAACCAAAATTTTGGTTGCAACGGGTCGTTACAATGCTGCAACCGAGCGATTTTTGCTTGCGACGTGCGACGTGCGACNCGCACCGGTCTCCACACGAAGTATTGTGAAATTACGGTATTTTTGAATATATTATATTTGAACAAATGAAACCCATGGAGGACAATGGAGTTTGCCGCACTCTTTTTGCTAGGTACGGTAAAAAAGGTTGCAGCAATGTAACGACCGCTTGCAACCAAAAAATCGCTCGTCGCACGTCGCACGTTGCAAGCGTCGCAACGTCGCACGTCGCACGTCGCACGTCGCAGCATTGTAACTGCCGCTTTAGCGCGATTGGTGCATTTCCTCCTCTCCTTGTACGGTCAAACCTCCATTGAAGAGAAACTCTGATATAACAGATTTTTTTCTTTTTTATTCTCTGATATTCAGTCCGCTGTATATAGTGACAGTCCGGCGTCGTTTCCTACTGTTTCGTGTTCGTCACGACTTAGTTGTAATCAATGCTTTTGTGTATGTATTATATGCTTGTTCGCTTTCTTTATTGTGAGAATTTATTGCCGGGACAGGCTGGTTTTTTTGTTATCGCCATACTGCGTTTCGATAAAAAGTAACACAATTAGCCACTATAATTAGCACAATTAGCCGATATTCTAGTTTCTATTTTACAAATTTCTGAGGTTGATGTTTGTTGTGTTTGCACGCGATGCGCGTAGTAAGAACTCAGGCGCAATTGGCGATGAGAATGCATAGTGACGCGCTGCCCAGGCAACGGCGCATATTGCCTGCCACCGAACAATTTCGTGTCATTCTGTGTGTGTGTGCTGCGTTGCTCGCTGAAATTTTCTTCTGAGCGTTAGACTTTCGTGCAAAGTCATGCCTACCTACAAGCTGTACTACTTCAACAGTCGCGGCCGTATGGAGCCCGCTCGCCTCCTCTTCCATCTGGCAGGCGTCCCATACGAAGACATCCGCTTTGAACGTGAAGACTGGCCGAAGCACAAAGAAGGTACGTTGCAGAGGATTTCTGGAGCTTAATTTTTCAGCAAAATTGCAGTTGCAAAATCGGCGATTTGCAAGCGCTGTGTTTTGGTCACTCTTCTGAATTTTTTTTCGCTTATTTCCCGTTTTTCCGGTCTTCTGAATAGTCAGCGCTTGAAATCCATAGATTTTGCAGTTAAAGTAGTTTTATGCAGTGCTCCTTGCTTGAGTAATCGACTACAACGAATATTTTTCAGAAATGCCGTGGGGTCAAGTGCCGGTCATGGAAGTGGATGGCAAAAAGATCGCGGAAAGTAACGCCATCTACCAATACTTGGCGAAACAATTTGGTAGGCGCAGATTTTGCAAATTACTCGTTGAAGCCGTCTTAACGTGCTCTTTAGGCTACAATGGCAAAACTGACTTGGAAGCCGCCGAGATCCTAGAGCTGCTTGACACTATCAACGATATCTTCGGCTACATGCGTCCGGCCTTTCACGCCAAAGAGGAGGAAGAAAAGAAAAAGCTGATGGCGTCGGTCTCAGCAGAGCACGTCGCGCCCTACTTGGCCCGTCTGGATAAGAGACTGGCGGCTAATGGCACGGGCTATTTCGTTGGAAAAGATGTGAGACACGAACCATTGCCCTCGCTATTATTGTTTGGCTAATAATCATGCTTTCAGCTTACTATCGCCGATATCACGTTCATGGAGGTTTTAACCATGATGAAAGAGCGAGTCGCCCCGGGACTTGTCGAAAAACACCCCAAATTGATCGAATTCGTCGACCGCATCAAGGCGCAGCCCAAGATCAAGGAATGGATCGAAAAACGACCCAAAACCGAACACTAAAAGAAAATACTGCAATTGTACAAGCCTAGGCGATCTTAGTGACTTAAATGTGGCCAATTATGATCATTTTGCTAACTAGTTATGTGTTGTGCACTTGTAAGCCGTAATCACAGAATCTCAAATGGGGTTTATAAATAAATTTGCATTCCACCTATTCAGAATCGACAGTGCATTGTGTTCTGTACACAAATTACGCCGCGCACAATCGACGCACGCATATGTCAAACAAAGAACAAAATTTTATTTTTCAAGATGGAAATGTTTCGCAGCGGCAAATGACAGTACATCGAGACGGACAAATATCAGTAACAGGATGGTATTATCATCGATGATTCGGCAGCGAGTGAACGCGTTGCGCGAAGAAAGACACAAACACATGAGGAGCAGCATTCATTTGAAGTCAACCAATTATTGAATGAACCCCAAGACGAGCGGCGTTTGCAGTCTTCGCATATAAGTCTGACATATACGGGAATGAGTCAACAATAAAGCTAAATAATCAATTTCGTGCGTTAAAAGCACTGAATCAGACTCAGTCAAATGCTCAATAAAATACTCCTCATCAATACAGTCAGTAGCAGCAGCACACACACACGCACAAGAAAATACAATCTCTCTCTCTTTCTTTCTCTCTTCCGTTTAGCGCGTCAACACTTTGTACAATAAACCGCAAGCGAGTGCCCGACAAGGGGCGTCCCACCATCGTTCACCTTCTGTTCATCCCATTCTCGCATAAACTACGACAATCGACGGCGTGTGGCTCGGTTCCGTGCTTAGTGCACTTTGACTGACTGGATCGTCCCGTTCACTGTCCGCGATTGTACTTTTTGCTAACGCTAGCTAAGGTCCACCGTCAATCCTGTGGTACTTTCGTAGTTGAATATGCCGCCAGCCATTTCAACTCTCTGTCTGTACTGCTGATCATATTCGCATCCTTATGTCGGCCGGCCAAACAGTCGTCAGGTCAGGCGGAGGTGTTTGTCTCGATTTGACGATAAACAATTACTGCTGCTGATAAAGACTGAGTTACTTCTACGTATTGATTCTGAGTGATTAGTTTGCGGCTTCTGTAATTGGTATCAGAAAAGGTATCACTTTTTTCCAATAACTTATAGCTTCTCTAATTCGTGTAAATAAAACAAATTTAGCCAGGTCGTGTATGTGTCGTAGGAGATGGACGATTCTGAGAAAACGACGATCTTAGTCGCTACGCACACTCATAGAGTTATTTATCATGAAGGGTTGAGATTTAAGCTTAAGCCTAAAATCGGGACCAGCGTAGCGACCAGGATTGTCTCTCCGGATTTCGTTGATTTCGCTACAACATGTGTATGTAAACATGTGCGCGCATAATTATTATGTATCATGTGTTATTGATTTTTTAGATATTTTCCCAACGAAGGGTTCCGCACGCCGTTGCGACGAAACAGTCCAAGTATAGGCAGCGGCCAAAGTGGGCCCACGAGCGTAGAGCAAGATGAAGTACTATTCAACCCAGACGACATTCCAGTGGCCGATCGACGATTTGGTGTGCGTGTTCTGGCAGCGTTACCCGAACCCGTACGCGAAGCACGTGCTGAGCGAAGACGTTCTCTCGCGGGAGGTGGTTGGGGACACAATTCGTACAAAACGACTGTTAGTGAAGAGCAGTCCAATGCCGAAATGGGGAGAAGTGATCACGACGGCGCGCAACGTGGCGATCGTGGAGGACAGCGTGTTTGACCGGGTCTCGCGCACGCTGACGACTTACACGCGCAACGTGGCGATGGCGAAGATGTTGTCGGTGGAGGAGAGGTGCGTCTACGGCCCCGACGGCGCCGGCAGCTCCAACAACACCGGCAACACTTTGCTGAGTCGCGAGGCTTGGTTCGACAGTCAGGTGCCTGGATTCTCTCGCGCCGTACAGCGCTACGCCCTCACTCGCTTCAAATTCAACTGCAGCAATGCTACTAAAGGCTTTATTCACAAGTTGACTGAACGCTTTGGCGCTCCAGCTACCCCGCCGACTTCCGACTGCCAGAAAAAGTCGTCGCAAGGACTGAAAAGTAAGCTGGATGACAGTATTGGTATGCTCAAGCACTCGGCGACGCTGAACAAGCAAGTCGACTGATTAGCCAGGTGGATGTGTTCGTTATTGTTTATGCTGTGAACTTTTGCGTCTTCCTTTGAGTTCTTACTGTTCCATGGGGTTGGAGGAAGAGAGCTGCTTATCTAGTCCGGCTGGCTGGCGTCCTTCCTTGATGAGGCGGACCTTGTGTCCTCCTCTCCCTTGCCATCAGTGGTCTCTCGCATTGCTGCGTCGCGCTTCCAGGCGTTTTTTCGCCGCGCTCCGACACACTTGGCTAGTTTCGTATCATACACTAAATTTAAAGTCGTATATCAGAGATATACTTGTACAGTGAAAAAGTACGACTTTAACTAAGTACGTGATAAGAAAGTGGCCGATTGAGTATTACGTGCATCGGGGTGCTTGAAAAATTTCGACACTGCGAAAGACCTTTAAGGCCAGCGCATGCTTACGACGTCCATATTAAAAGATAAATTTTAAATCTGACATCGCAAGTATACGCTGGTTATTTTGAGTATGCGGCTCATTTCTCTTCGACCCCTATCCCTTCTGATTAGTTTCCTGCCAATTTTTTCGTGATTAGCTTTGCTGTGTAGAGTGATGAGTTGAGACTGAAGGCGAGACCAGATGTGAATTTCCTGAATCAAACATGTCATCTTCGCTCGTCCATTTCCACACGTCGAACATTCATTGCCGTTGAACAATGTGTTAATTACGCAGAACGAAGAAATAAAAGTTTATTTTATTTGCTGTCTTTGGCGATCAGTGGAAAAAATTGACCATCAACACAGCGTCTTGGAGTGTACCGCTATCAGAAGTTGGAACTTTGTGCGTGTTGGTGTAAAGTGACGTCAGAATCTATAGTAAGCGGCAGTTACGTCATGGTGTCTACTGGAAAATTCCGGCTGGCACTCATCCAAATGCTGGTCGGCGCTGACAAGGCGGCCAATGTCGAAAAGGCCGTCGCTAAAGTGGCGGAGGCGGCTGCGAACGGCGCGACGATGATCGTCCTGCCGGTGTGTCAAATTGATTGACAGTTTCTCGCTTTGCAGACATATTACTGTTTAGGCATATATAGATTTTAAAGGACTTTTCACTTTTAAAATGCACTTAGAAGACACCATAAGTTATTAAGTGGTCGACAATCGTACCATTTGTTTGGGTTATGCAATTAAAATCGTAGCCTTTTCTCAAACTGTAAACAGGCCTTTAAAAACTTACATGCGATGAGGGGAAGTAAGAATACTGTATACTTTCGCACCTCGCAATTATCTTTCACAAGAAATTTGCTTATGGCTGCTATGCAATTAGAGACATTGGGCCGATTTCACATCGCGTGCTTTAGCTAAACCTTACTAAACGCAATGCTTAATTATATCCTCAAAGCTCGGCATTAACTCAACACGCGATATGAAACTGGATTACTATTATCGGCCAGTGAGAATGTTAGCGCGGTTTGTTGTTTTTACGTTGCTATGCAACATTTCGTACAAAAAACCAAATAATATCTGTCAAAAATAGAATATCTATCAAGTAATCAAAAACAATCGACAGATTGACCTATCAAAGCAATCTAATCCCCAAAGATAATAGCAAGGTGCGAAAAGCATACTTAACTCTGAATAAAGGGCATAATATAGTTGCCCTAGTGAAAAAATTTAGCCAGCTTTGCACGCATTGCTACAAGAATATAAAAACTATAATCTGAACATCTTCATGATTCTTCATGAAACCTGTCAGGATAGTTTAATCAATGCAACAATATTATACCTCTAACGTCATCGCATTAGGCTATTCTACTTATGACACCGTGCAGTCTCAGTGATCGATTAACATTCATTTAAGCAATCACTAGGTTTATTGCTCACCTGCCGAGCGATTGTGTTTCGACCGTTCTCTTGCATTAGTAGATCATTAGGATGTTGGTCGCTAAATAAACACAATCCGTGGAGCCCAAATTACACCAAAAGCGACCCCTAATATATGGGGTAGAATTGGCTATACAGTACAGTAGAATTCGTTTATACCGGTTTCGCTTATACCGGTCAAGGTTGTCGGTCTCTAAATCTGGCCCTCTTCGTTCAACAAGTTCTCTTAAGCCGGTCAAAACGCGTCGGTCCCCCGTTGATGGATGTAATTGAATTTCATTGTATTCTACTCTTTGAGGAGTGCTTCAATTCGCCGTACGGAACACAGTACTTCAAGCAGTACGCCGAGCCGATACCGGGCCCTTCAACGGACGCGCTGGCTGCCGCCGCCAAACAACACAAAGTCCATCTGATCGGGGGCTCTATCCCTCACGAACTAAACGGCAAGCTCTTCAATACGTGCGTCGCTTTCTCGCCCAGTGGAGAAGTCGTCGCCAAACACTCGAAGGTGACGCTTCTACCACTTGTTCCGCACTTTTCACTTTGAATATTTGATTTGCTATATACCGTTCCACTTTACTAAGGACACTTTCTAAATCAAACGGAACATTTTCCTCGTCAAAGGAAACGGTTTTCAAGTAACAAAGAACGCTTTCCAAGTCAAAGCAATATAAAAAAGATTTCTTTGATTTGAAAAGCGTCCTTATTAAAGTGGAAATGGTATAAACGAACCCTACCATACTTATTATACAACCAATTATGTACAACGCCTTGATGCAGGCTCATCTATTCGACATTGATGTTCCTGGCAAAATCAAGTTCACCGAGTCGGAGGTGCTCAGTCCTGGTGCAAATATCGACCATTCAACCTTCACTACAGGTACATTGTTCGACCAAATCAACAAGAGTGAACATTTTTATTGTTAGCCAATCACTTAGCGCGCACTACTGTACTCATCGCCTCACTTTTGAGTGCACGCTTCCCTAATTGGTGGTTGAACTTTAGTTAGTATTCTGTCCTTTGTCCAGAGCGATCGCTCGTTCTCTTTCATAGTGCAGTCTCCGGTCTATTACCCGCCTTCCCTTTCTCTCTCTTTGTATTGTTCACTCTACCGTGTGTAAGCTGAAGGAGTCGCTCGCTTTTACCGGTTTCCCATCCGACAGCAAGATTACAACGTATACCGTATTTACGGAAATAGTGGCACTGTGCCACTATTATTTCAACCCCCTCTCTACCCCGTGCCACTATTTTCGTGTCTGCTATTATTATTTCAACCTCCTACTCGACATAAATCATAATCACTTAACATGGAAAATGGTCTTTTAATGAACAAAACAGCATCATGTTAAAAAATTCGAAATCACAGTTGCAAAGAGACCACCGAATCGCACTCACTAACATCACTGTCGTCTCTGACATCGACCTGTGATATTTATTTTTACAAAAATTAGTGGTACATGTGCCACTATTTCCGTTAATACGGTATATTACCATCCCTAAAACGTTCTTAACGTCATGAGCAGCAGCAGCAGATAATGGTCTTTGGTCGCGTTGTAGCGTACGTACATTAATACTGAAATTGGATCTGTGCAAACAGTGTTCTTCGGCGAACGACAATGGCGCTCAAGTGCCTTCGTTTGAAATCTCGAGTGTCGACAAATGTAGCTTCGTTTGCAGATCACTGTAATGTTGGACTAGGCATTTGTTACGATATTCGCTTCGCTGAGATGGCCACGCTCTATGCAAAAAAAGGTACGCGCTTGCTTGTTTTATTATTGGGCGCTCGCAAAAGTTCGCGCACAGATTTTCATGGTCTTCCAGCTCTCTTTGAAGCTGTGGATAGGGGTGTCGATTATGCGGGTCTTGGGGGGTTGGCTCTCAGGAAGACTCTGGAAGAATTTCTGGAAGACTTGTTCATCGCAGTGTGAATGCCTGGGACTATTTTCTGGTCTTTGAAAAGCGCTGAGTCATAGCACCCTAGCCACAATTGTTGTTTTTCCCACCAGTTGTTTGAGAGAGCATGACGCGGATGACCGTTAGTCATACAAAACCTGTTGCCAGCAGGAATTTTTACTTCGCCAAACTCTCGAAACCGCAAACCAGAAAACAGCACGTAAATAGCACGTACCCCGACAGAAGCGTGCCAATAGCATTCAAAGATCCCTTGCATATGCGCGACTTTTTGGGCCAAACTAATAATCATATAAACCAATGATCATGCTCACTGACAAAACTGGAAACTGCGATCGGTTCATATAGGTTGTCATCTGTTGGTGTACCCGGGCGCTTTTAACATGACGACCGGACCCGCACACTGGGAACTGATCACAAGGTCGCGCGCCTTGGACAATCAATTGTTTGCCGCCGTGTGCGCGCCGGCCCGCGATACGGGAGCGTCCTACGTCGCCTGGGGCCACAGTATGGTCGTCGATCCTTGGTTTGTTCGTTTTACTTCTCATCGGTCGTTGATTCCTTTTACGACGGGTACCGTAATTCGGCACTTAATGTATGACTCACTACGTACGACGTACAACGCCCAACGCGTTTTTATGGTCGCCAGTCCTTTTGGATTGAAAACTTTTGCTTTTGCTGAGTGAATAGCAGACTGTCGATGATTCTCAGAGTGCATCCAACGCAGTGCAAACCTTCTCCCTTTGCTTATTCCCTCCATTTCACATACACAAACATACACACACACACCCACATACACACAGACACACCCCCCGACCACCAACGTTCATTCAATCGAACGCCATCTATGTTCCATTTTTTCGTCTCGTTATCTTGCGCAACGACACGTTCATTCATAATGACAGATTACGCGCCATTGTAACCGATAATCGCTTGCAGGGGAACGGTGATTTCATCGGCGCAGGAAGAGGAGACAATCGTTTACGCCGACATCGGTACGTGGTCGCACAATAGCGACACAATAGCAACGAGGCGTTTCGTGCGCGAAATAAAATGGGCTTTTTGCAGACATGGCCAAGCTACACGAAACACGCAAAATGATTCCGCTCACGATGCAGCGACGCACCGACCTATATGACACGCTAGCGAAGAAGTAGAATAGCCTCTGTGATACATATAGATTGAACATATCGCACAGACTTTTCTTCCGCATTGTGATGAAGGCTGGGTTCGATGATGAATACACATAGGCGGTCGCAGCCTGAGAAGCGCAGAGGGCAACCGCGGACGCAGAAGCCGGACATGAGTTGTACAACGGGGGCACGCGGCGGTTCGCCCGCTGGTCGCTCGTCTAGTTGTGAGTAGTAAACAGAACAGGTTGCTGCTGCCTGTGTGCCGAGTCGATGCCACACACACACATATACCACCGACGACCGTCCCGTACCCCGGCCGACTAAATCTATATCGCATCGAATGTCCGCCCCGCCGGATCACACGTGTCGCCGCCTGCAGTAGCCATCACCCATTGCGCGCAACCGTCGTAGTAGTCTGCGCGAGTACGGCCACTCGTCGACGCCTTTTTCGGCGGGGAAGGCGACGATGAATCGAAGAACGCGTTGTAATACGATCGTAATCGAGTGCGTTCATTCTTGCCGGCGCGGCAGCAGCCGCCGCCGCAGTCGTCGTCGTCGTCGTCTTCGGGGGTACGCGCGCGACCTTCTCGGACGCGATTGAGAACAGGTAGCCGGCGTCGACCGCCCAGCGCCCCAGCGTCCCCCCGCCGGGGTTCGAACGCGCGTTGCTGGGATGCATGCCGACTCGCTGTTGCCATAGACGCAATTATCCTGAGGCACGCTGTCCTCACCTGACCGGTTTCCCTTCTCGGCGCTGCTGTGTCCTTCACTCGGCCTGCGACAGCGTCCGCCGCCGCGTCCGCCGTTCCCGCCCGTCCGCCGGCCGCCGCCGCCGCCGCCGCGCTCAGATCTCGGTTTTAGTCGACCGTTCAACGGCGGCTTCGTCATTGGCGCGTAGTAGTGATTGCCGTCGCGCCGCCGTCGTCGCGCCGTAGACCGTTGTTGAACGTTCGCTGTATTATTGACCGCTGCAGCACAGCATTTGCTCACCTAAGCCGACTGCGATTTGCTGTCACTACCGCTCTGCGTCCCACTGCCGACAATGGCCATCGCTCGCAACGCAGCGCTCGTCGGCTCATCGCTGTTGATGCTCATCGGCATCATCTGGAGTATCGCCGCCGTCGCCAGTCCAGCCTGGCAGGTTGTCAATCTGCGCGAGTACCAGACCGAACATGAGCACGGTCTCTGGCAGGACTGTGCTCGCACGGTCAAAACCGGCACCTACCAGGGCACCATGTACGACAACCAAGGCGCCCTCCACTGCACCTACAAGTTCGACTACAGTCCCGGCCAGTTGGTGGACGCCAACGATCTTTACGTCGACGAGAACAGCGCGGCCGGCGAGACGCGCTACCATCAGTTCTACGGTTTGTTTGTCTTTTTTGAGTGACTACGAGCGATACAATACGATTGACCACCTATTTTTGCTACTTTAGCGTTCCACGTGGTATTCCTGATCTTGATTGGAGCATCCGTGTTCGCTGGCATCATCGCCATCTGCGTCTCTTGCGGCGCGCCCCGCTACCCTTCGTGCGCTATCGTCTTCACGATTCTGTCCTTCGTCTGCCGTAAAAATTTGCAAATGCTCGACGCTACGAAATTGAGTTTAACCGAACGCTTTCAGTTGTACTCACATTCGCAGTGGTCTCATCGTTCTTCATTATCGCCCATCGCGTGGACAACCGTTTCGTGAAGGGTATCGTCGGAACTTACGAGGTCGGTGACTCACGTGCCACGACTTGGTCATCGATCGAACAATGAACTGTTTCAGGCTGTCATCGGACGCGCCTACTACTTCGAGCTCGTCTCTTGCATATTCTATTTGTTGGCGTTCATCTGCAGCCTGCTCACTTCCTACTTGTTCCTCCAAGCGGGCGATTCGGACGGCCGAAGACGAGTCATTCAGAGAGGTGCCCCATTGCTCGATTATCCACCCAATTACGTCAAGGTTCAAGGCCCACCGACGACTGGCAGCTACCCGCCGGGACCAGGCAGCTTCCGCGGCTTTGAGAGCAACGTTTAAATGCAATGCTAACACAGTACGTCGTATACTGTGTAAGTGTTCCCGATGAATTTATCGCGCATGTTGTGTATTAGTCTATGGTTGGCCGGTTGGATCCGAGAAGCTGGGTCGCGCTGATGGCGATGGGCGCTCTTCTTCTTGGACGAACCAACAGTCGTTGTTGACAAATGATATCTCCTCCCGGCTGCGTCCAACGTTATTCAGTCTCAGTTATTTCCAATGGTGTGCTAACGATCGAAATGAATTGGACATGCCCGCGAACTGTGTCGGCAGTAACGGCGAATGTAGTAGCCTTTTTTTGTTTACTTTGCTGCACTGCCTCTGGTCCGAGTGATGCCGATGTTGGAATGTATTGTACTCGGCCGGTCTCATTGTACATACAATGTTTCTGGTTTGTGATTCAGCTGCAAAACGACTTTTGGGCGCTTTCTAGTTGGTTGCATAGCGGAAAATAATCGTTTCCGACGCGCACGCGTACGCCTCGCCCTGAGTATTACTCGAGTATTACTAACCAGCGCGCTGCACCGTTTGGTGCGAGGGCGAAGGCGGTCGTATTCCAAGGCGCGACAATAGAAAGGGATGTGAATCGTCGGTCGGTCGAATGTGGCGCAAGTGAGGGGGGGGGCAGCGGGGAAGGGAGGTGAATCACCGGTAAGGAACGTTCTCATGACGGCGTCCGGCGGCGACCTTGCCGCCGTCGAAATTCGTGCGTGTTGTTGTCACCGCCAACCGGTTCGTTTGTACCGCGCCATCCCGCGCGACGACCATCGAGGCGGGGTTGCGCCGCCGCCGCCACCGTGTGTGTTCACGGCCGCAGCAGCGTACAGAACGCTTCGGGGCGCTGACGGGGTGACTCTGCGCCGACGCAGCCGGCCAGCGAGCGTCTACCTCTGCCGCGCATCGACCGATACGTGTTGTCCGACGAGACGGTCGCTTTCCGCTCTCTCCCGCTCCACTTACGATGACCGGCATGGACGTCGGACGCGTCGTTGCCCTAGTGGCGGCGTCGGTGTTGATGGCGATCGGCGCCGGGTTCAGCATCGCCGCCATAATAAGCCCCGCGTGGCAAGTGGTTGACCTGCGCGAATACAGCGCGGAGCACCTGCACGGTCTGCTGCAGGACTGCGCGCGCACGGATCGCGCGCATTTCGAAACTTCCGACGACGACCATTCCGCGCCGCATTGCACTTACAAATTCGACTTTGACGAAAATGTGATCGTCGACGAGGAAAATCCCAAAGATATGAACAGTCCGGAGGGCGAAGCCGAGCATCACACGTTTCATGGTACGGTGTTGGCTATTTCAGTCGGCTAATTGGTCCGATGTGTCGAGTGTCCTATGATTCACAGAGCGCGTGTTTTTCAGCCTGGCAGTTAGTCATCCTCGGCCTCATCGTCACAGCCATTCTCTCAGCCGTTGTCGCACTATTCGTCGCCTGCTGTACCGTCTGTTTTCAACCATGCGTCATCATTTTCACAATTCTCGCCTTCTTATCGAGTACTGACCGATTGCCTAATTGCGAATCGCCATGACAACACGCGCAAATCTCTTTCAGTGGTCCTGTCGGCGACGGCAATGGGCGTATTCTACGTGATGTCGCATCGGGTCGAGAACCGATTCATTCAAGGAGTCGTCGGAACTTACGAAGTGGGTCGTGTGTCAAATTTTACAGTCGGGCATAAGAGTGGACATTTTAGCAAATGATTGGACATGCGTACTACTACGAACTGGTATCGCTCATCTGCTTCCTGCTGTCGTTTCTGACTAGCATTGTTACCTCCTATCTGTTCATGTACAATCGCAAGACTACGAGGAGTAGTCAGAATCGAACGGCCCAGCGCGATGCGCCGTTGCTCTCGTCGTACCGTGCCCCCGACCACAGAACGACGACTGCTTGACCGAACGGCCCTCTCCAGCGAACGCCGCTCACGACTTTCAACCTAAAAGCCAAACACCGCAAGCCCCGTGCGACCAACCCAGCGCTCTTTCTTTTGCTATGTTTAATCTTCCATTCTGCTCTATCATGAAGCTATACGTTGCATTTAAGTCAAGAAGTGTGGCATAACCAAGAAAGATAACCAAAAGTAAAGTCTGCCGTCTTAGCCGGCGTTCGCTAGTATTGCTACTCTCTTGTGTACACCTGCGCCTCGAATCAACAGAATTTGAGCATCTCTGATCTTAAAATCAACAGCGCCGCCGGTGAATTGTTGACTGCTGGTTCATCTCGATTCATATGAAAGCCAGTTATAAACTGAGTGTTGTGAATACTGGTCAAATATATGTGACCCGGCTTTTATCCTCAATAAACCTATTGAGCGACTCTAAAAACAAGTACACTTTTTCAACCGTAGTCGCGATCAGAGATCGCTCAGTACGCGCCTTAAGGATTTCAGACTCGCATACGATAATACTGTTTGTTAGAACGGTATCGTATGGCGTCCATTTTGATGTTGAAATAAATTCAGCGTCACAGCCGCCGACCGAATAAAATGACAGGGCCGTTCGGTCTAACCCAATTGTCTAAGAAAGTTTACTGTACACGCTTCTACGCAAACGCTCTGACGCAATTTGTTTAAGAAGTGGCAAGGCCGAATCCAACGCGGGTCGCATTATGGCGTAGCGTGTGGCGTGTAATTACGGTACTCTTAGACAATCGGGTCACACGGGCCGTTCGGCTATATTTTGTGGATGCTTACTGCATTTGTCAAGAAATGCTCAACTAGGAAAAAATGTAGCATTGTTGCTCGTACAGTAGATTATTAAAAACTCTAAACTTTGCCGACAGTCGCCGAAAGTGCAGCCTCCAAAGATTTTCAAACAACACAGATAAACATGATCGTTAGAAGAGTGAACTCATTTTTTTGAGCCGACTTTTAGACTATGGTATGCCTGATGACGTCATAAAACCGTAAAATAAAATCAATGGAGTCGATAATACAAACGCATAACATTGGTTGAAATGTAGCGGCAGACATGGGCACAGATTTGGGCAAGGCTATGGAGGGTACAACCGACTGACGTAGGAATTCAAGATAGCCGAGGAATTTTCTTCCAAAACTGAATCCTTCTTCTAAAAATGGTCACTAAATCTGCTATTCCACAGTGTTCATGCTCACTAGCTACCGAGAAGAATTGTATCACATACTTCCAAGTCGCTCGGAGCTAATAAATATGAAAATGAGAGTCAGTTGGGAAGTATTTATCCCTAATACTCTAAAGATACATTTTCGCATAGGCATCTGCTATCCTCTGGAGCCCTGTTTCAATAAACTATTTTAATGATAACTGATGCTAATACAGATGCGGAAAGTGCGGTGACAGGTCAGCTATGACGCGAGCGGGACGTGACGAGTTTTCCCGCGCAAATCACAACTGTCCAATCACCGCCCTTCCCGCCATTCTATTTGCAACTGCAACAACAACAGTGTTATGAAACCGGCCCTGGGCAACTCCGATATCACTTCCTCAATGTTGCACTATGGAAATATGGGCTGATCTTCGTTTCAAAACAGAGTCAGATTAGTAACAAATACCCTTCCTGCCTGTCAAAGAGGGCTTTTAGCTAAGTTACAAACAACGTCATTCAAAGAGACAGACCGGATAATGTTGTTGTATCAATCGGCGCGCGCGCCGACTTTTCAGCTGTACTTATCAAGGGACGTTAAGCGTCAATTTTATGGTTTATTTCACTAAGCACAGGGTGGGTAAAATGATACGCCCTTTGCGGGTCAGTGATTCTTCTGATGACGACGGAAGATGTCACGCGCCAGCGCTGTTAAGATTTTATTATTCGCCATTCTCGTCGCCTTTCAATCTTGCGAGGCAACAAATGAAGATATATTCAGTAAGCAATATTTTAACAGCGATTACTCACTGTCGCGAATGGAAAGTTGCCAAATTCAAATCATAGCTCATATTAAATGCATGCAAAAATATACGTGGCATGTTCAGCGCGGCTTATATCTCGTTTTACTTTCAAAAGTATACTTGTTATTCAGCATTGGGTCTTGTGACACTTGCATATTTATTAGGGATAGTTTTTAATGATGTTGCGCTGTTTGTTTGCTATAAAAGTATGAAAATAAGAATCCAAAATCATGCAAATTTACTGAATAACATGTGTTAGTAATAAAGGATATAAATATATATAAAATGCGTACCCAAACATGGCCTTGGGCGTCGAACGGATCATATTGTACGATTAACATGAATGAATTATTATTTCTTCCATTTTGCGCTTTAAAATCAAGACATGTATGAAGCGTGCTCGACGCCTAGCATTATACAGGAGTTTACATCTTCGAGGGTACCATTGGAGTATATGTACAGAACGGTTGCAGATGGGCAAGTGGACAAGGCGCCGCTAAAAGAGACGCTGGAGCCGGACGAGGATGAATTAAGCGCCTGCTCGAATGCGGGTTATCCAATGCCTGACGGTTCTTGCAACTGCCCATCATACATCGAAGCAAAACTCTGCACCGACTGGAGATGTCTGAATGGCGGGTTCCGGCCGGGACTCATCAGCACCTTCCCCTGCTCCTGCCCGCCGGGATTTCTGGGCGTCCACTGCGAACCAGGTATCACTGGGCGGAAGGCGCCTCTCAGTTATCTTCTAACCACCCAAGAGGGGCTATTCACCATTTTATTCGATCAGAATGATAGGGGAAAGTGTGCTAAAATTGCTAAAATCGGTTACAACGCCATAAGATTTCACTCTTCCGACGCTTACCACAATTCTATACTTATATTTGGGCTTAAGTTGAGATTTGCGGGCCAGACCTCTTGCGTGCACTTTCCCGACTCGCTCAACGAAGATGATGGTGAAATCCCAATAATACTATTACTGTAATTGATATACACCTTTATAACAACCCCGTGCGTTCATCCCCCCATATGTTTTGCGTGCGCGTTTGCGGCTACCTACGCTTTTTTACTCAGTAGCGCGTACGGTAGCATTGACGAGCGTCAATATTCTTTTCGAACTTAAACCGCTCCGCCCCACCGTTCAAGACACGCCGCATCATTTTGAACGCAAACTTTACTATCGTCAGGAGAACAAAGTTTCGAACATAAATATAAATGCGAGCCTGATAATTCAGAAACCATCAGCTAAGCGTTCTCGTTTCAGTTCAGTGCGGCCCGTCGACAACCAACAACTTTGACATCAGTTCACGAACTTTGAATTTCATCGTAACGGCAGATAGTGGCTTTGCGAATGATGCCCAATCGTTCGCACTTTTACTATCTGGAACGACTTCTGCTTTGACCGCTCTCAATCAAACCAATACGAGTCCATTCACTAATTACTACTTAGGTCGGATAGGGCTGACATTACCCTATACCTCAACATATAAAACGTCAGCAAGGTTCTTGGCGGCCTTGGCTGATCTGCCTAATGATGGACCCCGTGATTCATCCCAATATTGCTCCGATTCTCTTTTGTCGCAGTTACTCTCTGCACTCACATGGTCCACGTCCACGCCAAAATCATCTATCTACTTGTTCACCGATGTAGCAGCCAACGATTTCGACAATTCTCAGTTGGAAAATGTGATCATTACGACGGCTATAGCGATGCAAATACAGGCGTGTTGTTTTTTATTTTCTTATCGCCTTACCTTCGACTGTTTACAGATTAACGTCGTATTTATGAAGATCAATCCTTGCAGTCCCCATGCACTTGATGACGACACTCTGAGTTACCCGCAGTACGCAGTTTTACGACGCATAGCCGATCGAACATTTGGACAATTTGTGGCCGTACAGTACAGCTCTGATGGGGATCAGCTTCAAGGCAGCGGACTTGACGAGGTTCGCATAATGCTAAAAATTCCGTCTATTTCGCGCGTAATCTTGAATTTATCGATTACAACTCACGGGTCTGTCCTAATCGGTCCGGTCCTAAAGATGCACCCTCGAAGGCTAGGTGAAATATGGGTTCTGCCCTAACGTGTAACGTTTTGCTGACGAGTAAATATTTAGTTACGTAGCAGCTGATATTCACTACAGTTGATCGGTAGGCCGTAATCTGTTATCTTCAAAAATTTACTAACCCGTCGGCCATGCGTTGCATGTTAGATAATAACCCCTTTACCTTCAACCTGATTGAAGACAAATCTGTTAGTATGGAGCGACCCTGACCGATCAACCAATTTTTTCAGATAACTTCCACTTTGCTGACCAGTCAATACAACAGCAAAATACTTTCGGTTGACAGTTATGCAAGTTGCAAGAAGGGAAGTGGGAACTGTTTGACAGCACTTACCGTCGACAGCGACACGTTGTACCTGGCAGTGCGCACAACAGCACAAAGTACGTCGTCTTGAGTTGAGAGCTTGACTCGTGAAGTGACTGTAAATCTACAGATGTGTCGATCCTAACTTTGGGCGCGCCTCCGAGTGTCGTTCTACTGCAAGCTGGCGATTATCACTTGTTTCAAATTAACACAGCCGGGCCTGCCGCACAGCAGTTTATTCAAACGTCCGACAATAGCAGGTGTTCATTCACTATTTGGAGCCCGAGCAGTAACTCGGCGTTCGTCGCATTTTCCGGCAATTCATTGGCCGACGCCAGTTCGCCGCTTCCACTCATCGGTATGTTTCACTGATTGGAAATGTCAACTAATGAAATTATTGTTGTTCGTGGTTAGGCACCCCAAGCAATCTTGTTGCTCATTTTCCGAAGCTAAATACTGACGAGACGCCAAGCGCTTCGTTAGTTGTCAATGGTACAACCTTGTGGACTGGGACTGGTGTGCTACGCAACTCTTCTTGCCAGTTCGAATACGACTTTGGGCCGCTTACTTGTTCCGAAGATGCGTTTGGAACGCTGTCTGTAAGCTCTTTTTCTCTACGGAAATCACATACTGTACAGCACTTTCACTTTAATAAGAAATACTTTTCAAGTCAAATCTTTATGGAAAAAGTCCTCTTTGAACTGGAAAGCAGGCTTATTAAAGTGAGAATATGATATCAATACATTTACGCATGCGATTAATATTGACAGATCTCTGCAACGAGTCAGTCGAATGTAGCATTCACTCGCGCATATCCCTACTACTGCATGGCCCCAGGTAACGCCGTTCTGGGCCAATTTCCAAAACTGTTGCGAAGTTGTAATCGCAAAAAATTATCACAAGATGTATTGTCATCACACAGTTTTTTAACTCTCTGTTTCGCGTAACTTTTGTGATTGCAATCACTCTTGAATTGTTATGAAACAGATTGTGAAGATATGTAATAATCACATCTGTTGTGAATTGCCGCTGTGCTTACGGTCGGAACAGTTTTGGGGAATTGGTCATTGTCATGAAATTGCACGTTGATGCTCACTATGGGACGTTCAGTCGACAATAGTGGAACCACAACAACTGTGTCAACGCCATCTCCTCCTAAAATCAACTGCGCAAACGACGGAAACTGCCAAGATATTAATACCACAATAGGTCAGTGCAACTGTCCGCTCGGATATAGTGGAGGAAATTGCTAAATCTGAATATGTGACCAATTCACTTTGGTCCGGTTCAACATAATCGCCTTGATAAGCTTGAACAAAATCAGCTATCCATAGTTTCCACCAGTATTATTTATTACATCAAAAATAATATCTGACTGATCTTAAATTTGAAATTAAAATTTTTGACGTCAGAAATTTCTCGTATCAGAAATAACGCTGGTGTTCACTATGCTTTTAACGCAATGCCGACGGGCGGAAGCGAAGCCAAGGAAATAGGTGGGCACATTCCTCTGTCTTTTGGAATAACTCCCCTGTTTTTGAGGATTGTCACGGATATCCACTTATCTCTATTAATTTTCTCCCAGTTTTCGCAACTCCCTAGTTGCTTGACTTCCCCCCCTCAGCTCGTCAGTCTTAGTTCAGCTCATGAAGACAGATTAGTAAACTGCTAGGTACAGATTGCGGCTGACGGATCAGCAGGAGTGAATGGTAACCGCTATCCAGTTACCCATGAACCCATCAGCAGTGTGTTGCACATATGATGTAAATCATCGATAGTTTATTTTATCCCAGCGTATGAAGTTGCTTTTGTTTGCCCGGACCGAGCTGAACAGTCAACGTCCATAGCTATGATTTCTTTGTTTTTTAGCATCCTGCTCGAGCACGAACACAGCCGGCGGCATCTTCGACGCGTACTATCGGTCGTTCTTCTTGGTAGTGCAGGCTTCAAATACCGCACAGGCACACCTGCAGGCGTTTTCATCAGCCCTTGTGCCCATGAGCAATGTTCACCAATTTGGACTGGTGACATTCACTGACAAAGGTTCGGCTGCATGAGAGCAAAAATGCGTCTTGAAACGAGGAGAGAACGAATTGCAGACGTCACTCCAATAATATCGACATCGCTAACGGACACGTTCACAAGCGCGCTCCAGACGACGATGGCGCAGTCGTTTGAAGCGTCCGGGCCGACGGTTCGATCGTTCGATGCGATCATCGCGGCGCTGAGCTTGCAAACGACGAACCGAAGCGTCGTGGTGGTGATCACCGATCGCACAGCGGACACGAGCAGTCAAGCTGAGCTGCTTGCTTTGCTTCAAAGGTCGAGATCACGGGTGCACGTGCTTGTCACCGACGTCGCCTACGCCGCTCAAGCGTCCGCGCTCAGGAATCTCGCTGCCATCAGTGGCGGTCTGCTGCAGGCTAGCTCCAGTCCTGACAATACTGCCAAAGTAAATCATTAATTAGGCTCAAATTCTTCGCCTAAAAGTCGTATCGTGTTCCGAGGCGGGCATGCGGGGCGGCAACAAACGTTTCGTGTAGTAAAGCGAGAGTAAAAGCCAGCACATAGTTTAAATTAAATTAAATTGTATTAAATTGTTCGATTTCTCTTATATACAAGAAACGAAAACGGACATTTTCAGATCGAATATTAAAAGTATGCGCTGGCCTTAAATAGCTTTCCGAATTCACATAAAGTCAAAACCGGCGACCTTCTTTACCTTCTTTAGCAAGCACGAGATAGAATTTGGGAAACTGGCCCAACCCTCTCCTCACGCTACTCACTTTGACGATTAAATTAATTTCGCTCTACTCTTACCGACTTTCATTGAACTTCTACCTTTAAAAAGACGCTGCTAAGACGTGAAGACGGAAGGCAAATTTTGCGTAAACCGTAGGACAAACAGAGTACGGTAGCGCAGTTATATGACGCAGGTTTAATCCGACGACGCCGCGCAATAGGCATTCCCATCGTAACTGACTGAAATTTGTGTGCTGAGATAATACTAGTCATAGTCATTGTAAACTTTTCTTCAGTTCGCCCTATTCTTTAATCAATGGCAGCAACCAGCCGGTCAACCGCTGGTCAGCTTTCCCATAGGCAATGTTAGAGCCGACTCCACCATGTCGTGCGCCAACCAAGCAGTGAAATTTGAAATGGACCTGGACACAAAATTATTCTTCGTTTCCGTCTTCGGACAAACTATTCAATCATTGTCTGCTCCTAATGGAGGTAGGATGACAAAGCATTTCAATGCAAAATCTTTCGTTAAATATCAGTATTATTTCAGATACTATCACTCCGACTGTAGTGCTCGACGACTCGAATAATGCTCAGATCTTCTCATATTCAAACGGTATTTTACAATTAATACGATGGTGCTATGTCGAAATATTGCAGCTGGAAGTAACTTCGAAGGGACATGGACCATAACACTCACAGCTGGTTCAGGGCCGTGTAGCTATCAAATCGTCTCCAGTGGAAACCTACAGCTATCCTTTGGATTTTCTTCAGATGTGATGTCCGATTTCCCCTTTGCGGCCCCAGTCTCAACTGCAGGTAAGCAATGGTCTTGTTTTGCGATATCATGAGGCTTCATTGCAATGCAACACTGATACACACACACTTCTGGCTAATCCGTGCGTACGTATCTCCCACAATATTCTGTGCATATGCTAAAATCAGAAGTGTATAGCGCAATAGAATTGTGATTCGCTTTACATTTCAATTGTCGATGCTATTTCGAGTCCAGCTCAATGAAAAAAGTTATTTTGCATTTTCGAAACTTGTACCTATCGCTTTGAAACAAATGAGTTTATCTGAGATTCTGCTGCAGTCTCCATTATTCAGGGGATGATTAATCCCTCAAGAATCGATTAGTTAATATTTAATGATGTAAAGAATATGTTTCTTCACACAAAGATGCAGTTTCAAACGCAAAAATAATTTTCAGTGTCATAGTATGCATAAGTATATGGAACATTTTCACAGCGTTGGTTCATGTTGCAGCCTCGAACGTTCTACTCATTCACTTGAACGGATACAGCTATTCGGTTAATGATTCCATGCAGTCACCATCTGTAACCATCATACCAATAACTGCCGACGGTTTCGCGTTGCCTCCTTCTGACAGCGCACTAACGACTACGATCAGAACGGATTGCTCTTTTGAGTTAATGCTCAAATTTGCCTGCGCTCAAGGCGGGGTCCAGTTTCAGGTAAGAATTTTGTTTTTTTCCTTCAACTTGGCAGATCTCCTTTTTCAGATCTCCGGCGACACAATCTATTATGGAAAATATGATAGAACTGTACATGCGATATGTCAGCCAGCAGGTAAGGGGCGCAACGTACTTCCGAAATCTGACCTCGGATCACAATAAAGTCGAACATACATTCAATAGTCAAACAAACTAATCCAAGCTCGAATTTTCCTGACGGAGAGATTTGGGGAAATATGTGAGGCCGGATTTTGGAGTATGTCCCGCTCCTTAGAAACGTCTGTCTGTTAATGGGGCAGTTTCATAAATGGTTCAGTATTATTAAGTGAGCATCTGAGTCTCATTCCACCTCATTATCAATTTAGCCTTTGACAATGCAGTGATGACAACGCAGAACTGAGATTGGACTTCTCAGTTCTCAACTCTCAATAGTTTTATGAATTAGGCCCCACGGGGTGCAGCATGAGCAGAGGTAACAAGTATGCCTTAGCAAAGAGAGTACCTTCAAAGATTGCTATCGTTATACAATAAGAAGGAAACTCTACAGAGTACACTATTTCGAAAAATGAACTACCTCTATGGGATATTTCATACAACTTTCGCAGTTGCAATTGCGGCGTTTGGTGGATGATCAATACAAGTACAGGAAAATTGATCATTCATTACTCTTCTCAATTGCAACGTTAACAGTTTTGTGACTTATCGCGGGTTCAAATTCTGGCTTCACTCCGTTGGTTACGATCAGTTTGTTGATAACGCTTCTGTTGACAGCTTGTGATCAAGTAAGCAGCGACGGCACCTGTATTTGCGAACCGTTGTGGACTGGGTTCGACTGCAGCATTCCTGTTTGCGTCAGCGGAGGCACAATTGATCGGCTGGTGTGCAACTGCCCAAATGGAAGATACGGTGTCCACTGTGAATTACGTAAGTTCTCAATCGATTCATAAATAGAGTGGTTATTTTTCACTCTGAATGTTATCAAGAAGTTAATAAATATAATGTATAAAACAAATTATAGCGCTGATCCCAACGACAACCACAAGCGCAACGACAGCACCGACAACTGTCACATTGCCTTCGACAACACAATCAACGACTATCTGCGATCTGAAGCAACTGAAATATGCCATCTACTTAGTTATCGACAGTTCCAGTGCTGTGTCAAAAGATGATTACAATCAGGTCTTCATTTCATTATCACTCTGTACTAAGAACTTTAAATGCCGACTATTTCAGCTAAGAAATATACTGGTCAGCTTCGTTTCCAGCTACACAGTATCCAACGCGAATACTGTTTTCGCTTTGATACACCTTTCCGACATTCCGTATTATTACCCCGGTACTGATCTTGAAAGCACAGTTGACTGGATCATGAATAATGACAAGGGTGATGTAGCCGGACAGAATTTGAATAAGTAAGTTCCTGCTATGTTCATACTTCAGTTATACATTTTCTTACAGAGCATTCCAGCTTATCAACAGTCTTTTTAACAGTGGTGCGGTACCTGCTAACTTACCACAGCTGATTATTTACATCAGTGGTACAACAGAGTAAGCAGTAGCTAAATACGCATTCTCAATTCACTGAAACACCATAACGCCGCTACATTGTTCAGATTCTCAGAGAGTGCTCCCTACGATACAGCCGATATCTTAGTGCAAGCAGGCATTAAATTTTTAGCAGTACAGTATGAACAACAGGCGGATCTCAGCACACTCTCGTACTTGGTCGGCGGTGAAAATTGTGTCTATTCAGCAACCGATTCAGACAGTCGAAATGGAATGGCTGCATGGCTTCAGAACAAAACATGCACGTAAGAACGCACTATAATATTACACGACTATTTTACTCTTTCCACCCAACATTGCAGCCAAGATTACTGTAATGCTTCATATACAACAATCAGTACGGAGTCAACTGTGCCACAGTCGACAGCGAGCACCACTCTTCCTCCCGATAGCTGTCCGGAAGACATGGTTTATGACATATTTATCATTCTAGACGACTCGGGTAACTCGAATACAGCCCAGTTTTTAGAGGTAACGCTGTAACCAAGATAATTGATCTAAATGTTTGATTGCAGATGCAAAGCTTTCTCATCCAGTTTTTATCAAAGTTCACCTACAGTCCGAGTTACACTCAAGTTCTGTTTTTGTCAGTTTCTTCAACAGCAATGGCAACTGGCACGTTGGGATTCTATAAAGATTCTGAGCTAGCGCAGATAATTCAATATACCTATCAATCCACAGGAGACTACTCCATCAATCTACAAAGGCATTCTTATTCTGCTTTACAACGTCATTCATTTTTGTAAATTTGCAGTGGGTTTCGAGTTATTGTCGATATGATCAATGAAAAAGAGTACCGACCAAGTGCTCACCATCTCATTCTTTACATCACTACAACGAGGTGTCAAAGTTCATCGTTTATTAAAAGTTGATGAGACTGTCGATTTCAGTTACACAGATGATCCGTTGACGATGGCATCCCAACTTCGAAATCAATACGGCCAAAGCTTTTTGTCGATTGCCTACGGTAGCAATGCGGATGTTGATAAGTTGGCGCTACTATCAGGTGGATACGACTGCGTTCTTCAAGCTGGGATCCCTGGAATCTCACTGGGCGATGCGGTTCTTCAGGCATGGAACAAGACTTGCAGGTAACATATGCGCGCTGAAAACATTACTCATACTAATCTCAAGCAAAAGAATGCATTATGATATTATATTGACTAAATTATGTACTAAATTCGCAAAAACCTGATCTCCGAGTTTAAATTACGCGAAGAAAATAATGCTATTTAGTTACACTTCCTGCAACGAGAGTGCTACAACTACATCTGCCCCATCTACCGTCTCTTCTTCTCCTCCTCTTAACTGCGACACTAAATTATTATCAAATGTTATCTATTTAATTTTCGACACTTCCAGTGCTGTCTCAAAAGATGACTACGACCAGGTCTTCATTTCACTCTCAGTCTGTACTAAGAACTATTAATCCCGAATATTTCAGCTAAGAAATATACTGGTCAGCTTCGTTTCCGGTTACACAGTGTCCAACGCGAATACTGTTTTCGTTCTGATATCTCTATCCGATCATGCCAGTTTTTATTCCAGGGCAGATCTTGAAGAAACAGTTTACTGGATAATGAATTATAATAAGGGCGATCAAAGTGGACAGAATTTGAATGAGTAAGTCGTTAAGACGTTCATTCTTTGTCAACACCTTTCCTTATAGAGCATTCTTCCTCATCGACGATCTTTTGACAAATGAAGTGGTGCCTGCTGACTTACCGCAGCTGGTTATTTACATCAGTGGGACAACAGAGTAAGCAATAGCTTAATATGTATTCTTAGTTCATCGAAAATTCGCAATGCCGCAACTTTGTTCAGGTTCACGGAAAACGCTCCATACGACATGGCCGATATCTTAGTGCAAGCGGGCATTAAATTTTTGGCGGTACAATATGAACAACAGGCGGATCTCAACGCGCTCGCCAATTTGGTCGGCGGTGAAAATTGTGTCTATTCAGCAACCGATTCTGACAGTCGAGATGGGATGGCTGCATGGCTTCAGAACAAAACGTGCACGTAAGAACGCACTATATTACTGCACGACTACTTTTACTCATTCCACTCAACATTGCAGCCAGGATTACTGTAATGCTTCGTATACAACAATCAGCACAGCATCAACTGTGCCACTGTCGACAGCGAGCACCACTCTGCCTCCCGATAGCTGTCCGGAAGACATGATTTATGACATATTTGTCATTCTTGATGACTCGGGTAACTCGAATACAGCCCAGTTTTTAGAGGTAACGTTGACACATGTAGATTGTTTTTAATCTTTACTTTCAGATGCAAAATTTTCTCATCGAGTATTTATCGAAGTTTACCTACAATCCAAGTTACACTCAAGTTTCATTTTTGTCAGCTTCTACAACAGCAACGGCTACTGGAACGTTGGGACTATATACGGGTACTGATCTAGCAGAGATAATTCAACACACCTATCAAGCTACAGGAGACTACTCCATCAACATTCGAATGTATTTTTTTCCTGGATTGCGATGTAATACATTTTTGATTTGCAGTGCTCTACAAGCAATTGTCGATTTGATTAAAGAAAAGGAATACCGATCAAGCGCTCACCATCTCATTCTTTACATCACTACAACGAGGTTAGAAATTGTTTTTTTGAGAAAATNAATTGTCGATTTGATTAAAGAAAAGGAATACCGACCAAGCGCTCACCATCTCATTCTTTACATCACTACAACGAGGTTAGAAATTGTTTTTTTGAGAAAATTCATGAAACTGTCGATTTTAGTTACACAGATGATCCGTTGACGATGTCATTCCAACTTCGAAATCAATACGGCCAAAGCTTTTTGTCGATTGCCTACGGTAGCAATGCGGATGTTGATAAGTTGGCGCTACTATCAGGTGGATACGACTGCGTTCTTCAAGCTGGGATCCCCGGGATCTCACTGGACGATGCGGTTCTTCAGGCATGGAACAAGACTTGCAGGTAATATTTGCACGCATATGCCTTTTCTCACATTAGTTCACTAAAACTATTGCATCCTGAGCAATCTTGACTAGAATAACAAATAGTTTATTTCTGAGGTTGAACGATGCAGAACAGGCAATGTTATTTAGTTACACTTCTTGCAACGAAAGTGCTACAACTACATCTGCCCCATCTACCATCTCTTCTTCTCCTCCTCTTAACTGCGACACTAAATTGTTATCAAATGTGATCTACTTAGTTATCGACAGTTCCAGTGCTGTGTCAAAAGATGACTACGACCAGGTCTTCATTTCTCTATCACTCTGTACTATAAGCTATGAAATTCGGATCTTTTAGCTAAGAAATGTTCTGGTCAGCTTCGTTTCCAGTTACACAGTATCAAAAACGAATACCGTTTTCGTTCTGATATCTCTTTCCGACCTAGCTGGTTATTATTCTACCGCGAATCTTGAAGACACAGTGGATTGGATCATGAAGAATGACAAGGGTAATGAAAATGGACAGAATTTGAATGAGTAAGTTTTTGGTACATTCACTCTTCATCAATACCTTTTCTTATAGAGCATTCCTGCTTATCAACAGTCTTTTTAAGAATGGTGTGGTGCCTCCTGACTTACCAAAGCTGGTTATTTACATCAGTGGGACAACAGAGTAAGCAATAGCTTAATATGCATTCTCAATTCACTGAAAATGGATAACGCCGCTACATTGTACAGGTTCACGGAAAGTACTCCTTACGATACAGCCGATATCTTAGTGCAAGCGGGCATTAAATTTTTGGCGGTACAATATGAACAACAGGCGGATCTCAGCATACTCTCGTACTTGGTCGGCGGTGTAAACTGTGTCTATTCGGCAACCGATTTAGACAGTCGAAATTGGATGGCTACATGGCTTCATAATAAAACTTGCAAGTAAGAACGCGCTGTATTGCTACGCAGCTATTTCATTCTTCTCACCTGCTCAAAGCGCAAATTAATACACGTAAAAGTAAAGAAGATACACAAGCAGAGTTTAAATATTTTGCGTTTGAGCACACGTGATCTCGCGCATTGATTGATCGCCATGTCCAGTTTCGAAAAGTACTTGCTCTGCTTTAAAGTCTTTCGCAGGGAATAACACCAAAATAATCGTCATGTCGCTTATATTCGAGAAAATTCGTAATTTTTTTCACATTCTATCTATTTCCAACAATT
>NIUQ01000987.1:0-36787 GCA_002796945.1 Plectus sambesii | reverse complement strand
GTCCTTACCTGAGCACGCAGGCGCATTTGTAGGCCGTTCGCACTTGCACAGGCGTGGCATTGGCATAGCCGCCTTGAGTGATGGGAATGCTAAACTGTTCGGTGAAGGTCTGGAGAGAGCCGAGACGTCCGGGGTAGATGAAGTCGATGAGAGACCACAGCTCCTTGAGGGAGTTCTGCAGCGGCGACCCACTCATGATCACCCTATGAGGAGTGCGCACTTCTTTCACAGCCATTGTAATCTAAAAGTGCAAATTCAAAAAATTCAACATGTTGAAATTCAAATTAGCGCGTTGTGCCTGAGCGTTAGGATTCCTGATCATGTGGCCTTCGTCGAGGATAACGTAGTGCCATTCGTGATTGAGCAGCAGCTTGCGTTCTTTCGTCATTGTTGAATACGACGTGATCAGTATTGACCCATCCCTGAGAAATAATCCCACCTTAGTGATCCACAAACGTCGTTCAGTCACTCTGGGGCCAATTTTATAAAACTAATGCAAATGTAAAATGAAGAAATGTAATTACATTTCTACATTCCACATTTACATTAGTTTTATGAAATCGGCCTCTGATCGCTTACTTCCTCGCTGTTGCCATTTTGGAAATGAGTCGCTGCTTTTGGCCCCGAAAACTACCCGTCTGATGGAAAACTGCCACGCGGCACTTTGGAAACCACTGGTGGCATTCCTTCACCCACTGATACATCATCGTTGCTGGACAAATGATCAATGTTGGACCGAGTCCTTTCCAACTGCAAAAGAAGTGAAATGGATTATCGAGAAAACTGTTTAGGCCAAACTATTAGCTTGTCCGAAAAGTTCGTCCAAGAACTTCGTCTCATTTTAAATAAAGTTATGGAAGTTTTAGAAAAGGCGTTTCGGACAACCTAATATCCCAGGTTCATCATCTTTTATGCTTACGCATAAGATATTGCTCTGACTGAGTAAATACGATTAATGCCAAGCATCGAAAGAGATGACGAGCCTGCAATATTTGGCACGCAGCCAGCACCAACCTGAATCCATGCACTGGCAGCTGAGATAACGCCAACGAAGCCAAGAAGGAAATTACTTGAATAGTTTTGCCCAGACCCATCTAAAACGTAACAATATTATCTATGACTGACACGCAATTTCTCCAAAATACTTTAATTTACACAAAAGCACTCGTATTACCTCGTCTCCCATCACTCCACCAACGGACTGCTGATCCAGTTCCCACAACCATCGTACACCCGTCTTCTGATATCTTAAAGTAATCATTTTATCATTATCAATCACTGTACAATCCGTGCATACGTACTTGTACAAGCGAGACCAAATTGAGAGCGGAATGCGAAGACCGGCGGACAATTCGTGAGCGTCCACATGGCCAGTTGAGTATGTATCTCGTTCGATCTGCTTTTCGAGCGCTTCATCATTCAATGCCCTTAATAATCACAAATGGTAAATGGCATTAACAACCCCCTTTCCAGCTTACTTCATTCGCTTTTCGAACGTTTTGTCGTCGCCATCGTCTTTCAGTTGATAACTCTTCGACGATTGCGCACGCTTTTTAACCGACTTTATACTTTGCTTCTTTGAACTACTCGGCTTCAGCTCTTCTTCTTCTAAAAGCCACCAACCAAACTTGTACGATTGAAAATAGAATCTCTCAAAACTCACCATTAAAATCAATATCAGCTTCCTCGTCCAAACCTGAATCGGAGCTAGCACCGCTCGGGGCATATTCCGACCCGCTCGCGGCCGCCTTTTCGAATTCATCATCGTCATCGCCCTTCGGTGCTCTTGGAACGGAGCTCGGCTTCGGTTCGCGTTCGTCCTGATGATCATCGTGGTGACCCGCGTCATCATCATTGGCGCTCGTTTCCTGCTTTGCAGACAACTCGAAAGGTGTCAACTCTCCAAATCGCACTCGATCATCCGTCTTCGCAGTAACGAGCTGGGCAAACTTGGACGCCTTTTGAGACTGCGGTTGCGAATGTGACTGTTGCTCCAGCGCCTGGTCCACTTGGCTGAGAAAGCCGTGTTCCAGCGTCTCTTGCGAGTAAACTGCTACATGCTCCCCAAGTAGTGCAAGCTCCTCGTCCAACAAAGCGCGATCCTGAGCGATCGCAGAACGATCGATTGCAAAGCTGGCCGGATTCGATTCCGACGAAGTTGACGCCTCTGCTTCATTCTCCTCAGTCTTCACGCTCGCCGTAATCTCAGCCGTCTGCTGGTTGGGCTCTTGAGCCGCCATAACTGATCGGTATGTTTCAGAATCGAAATATATATGCTGAGAAACTTTTTCGTTTGGTTTACGATTTCACATTTTCGAAGCGAAAGGGTTTAAACACTCCGCCACGTTCTCTCAAGCGCGAGCGCCGGTCGACGACAAATGCGCGATTTCGAAATGTTGCGGTTACGGTTCAGGTCATTTCGTGCCAAAAATGCGCGAAAGCGACACTTGTCGGCACGCACACAGATATTACGAGAACGAGTAAGACTTCGTTGCTTTATTCGAGGCAGTGTCCTAAAAACTTACATTTCAGTTTACAAGTTCAACAATGCTAAAAACAGCTAAAGCACAGCACTAAGAAATCGAGTGATATTCAAGACACGCACAGTAGACGGAACGTCTCATCAGAAGGGAAAATTTTGCAGAAAAACGCTGCATCCATAAAACACAAATGCCCACAGTAAAACATCACATGATGAGGAAGACGGCGAGTCAACCTGTTACTTCGACCCTGTGAACTGAAACACTGACCCAAGACGAACATGATACAGCGCAAGCTCAAAATAGACGCTAACAACGGCGACGTACACGGCGTCTGGTCCGGCCGCAACGGCCGACAAGTGTTCGACATTGGTCATGATCTGACAGCGGCCAATTGGATCGGTGCGGCTAACGAGATCGGACCAGTGGAAGAACGAGAGTAGACCGGTCAAGTCCACGGTTACGAGCACCAAGTCGGAAGGAGTTAAATTGACGCAAGCGGCGCTGACGACCGGGCCGCCGGAAGGTTTCAGGCGAATCTCGCTGTTGCATAGGGCATCGACAACGATGACGCGACAAGGGAGAGCGTGGAAGACGCTGATGCGGCGGGCGTCGAGAGGGAGGAATAGATGGGCCGAGTCGGGCGAGTCACTCGCCATCGACTGCACGAAGCTCACGTCGTCCTTCTGCCCGAACTCCAGCCGGACGTAATGCGCGCACGTCTGCGACAACAGCGCGTGCACCGTCATCCCCACGCCGATTGCCATGCTCGTGATCTGCGTCGGCACTTCCCACTTGTTCAGCGGCGTCATCCGACCGTGACCGCTATCGGACTGCATATATCGATACGTTCGCACTGCAACGATTTCTCAGTCAATCACTCTGACTACCGACAAAGGTGCAATGATTATAGGGGAACTGTAGTCATCTCTGCTGAAAGGAATGTACCGCTTATTGTTTCAGTTACCTATGATAAGCTGGCTACGAATGGTAACTGTGTATATTGTAATAAACTTATCACTAACCAGCTCGTCAAAGATGACTGAAAAGAACATACGGTACATTCCTTTCAGCCAGAGGTGGCCGCAGTTCCCCTTTAAGCAAAAGCCGTTTGGGCGCAGTAAAAACTGAATAAATGCACACTAACCGACGCGATCAGTCATAGCCACGATCAGTTCCAACTGATTGTCATTGTCGACATCGACGAGATGGGCTGCGCAGATGTTGGCGTTGAGCAGTTGGGCAAACGTCTCGGAGGGCGGCTCGCCGTCGCCGGGCGTCGGCACAATGAACGAGCGCAACCAACCGTCGGCGGCGATGGCCAAGAGCTCCGGGCGACCGCAGTGCCGCACGTCCCCCACCGCGAACGCCGAGATCGGCGCCTCAAACTCGTCCACCCGCGATACCGCGCCCAATCGGTCGATTGGAAACAAGAGAATCTGTCAAATTTATGCATTTTTACCTTGGCACATCAAATATGTTTCACATCGCGCAGTTTAGTTTAAGTCGTACGTAAGAGAGTTTAGCTAAAACCGTATGCAATGCTAAATTAAAGTACACGATGTGAAATTCAGTCAGTGTCTTCCGCTCCAAAGCAACGCATGTGAACGAATTCTTAAGGAAATAACAAAGTCGCCACCTTGCCAAGCGAGACTAAAAATGACGGTGACTAAAGAAAATGGCCGACTGGAATTCTCCGTAAAGAATTTATTCACATGCGCCGTTTTGGCGTGGGGGAGACGGTAATGAAAGCCGATAAGATTTTACCTGGCCATTAGTCTTGCCGACTATGCACACGACGTGCTGCTCGATCTTGGAGAGCAGCAGCGTCGAGCATGGCGACGACAGATAGGCAGTTTTGACTGCCATCGGACAAAGCTGCAACGCTGGCTGGAGGGCGCGCATGATAGCGCTCTTGTTGGTGCCCTCTTGTTGATGCCCTCAATAAGAACCCATTCAAGTCGACAAATATGAGACCGATTGGACAGAGAAATATCACTCGCGTAGAGTAAAGCGATTTCAGGCTTTTGCATGAATACTCGGCTACCATCAGTCGGACTACTTTTATTGTTCTAACAGAAGTACAACCATACTACTCAATTTTTGTCATTTTAGCGTCAACAGCAGCACCAGCCGATTTTCTTCTCGTCTTGCGTTTTCGCTTACGAGAATCTCCTTCGGTTTCGGTTTCGTTAACAATCGCATGCGGCCGACTGGCTGAGGGGTTAGGCTTCTTCTTTTTCTTGCATGAAAGAGGGTTCGGCCCTTTGGGACCCTTTCTTTTCTTCTTCTTTGGCTCCTCTTCAGTCTCCAACATTTTCTTCTTCAACTCTTTCACTATCTCTATATCGCCCTTTGGTCGTTCGGCGGTTTCGACCGATACTTCGCTCGGCTTGTCGATCAGAATCGAATTGAATTTTATGAACAGAACTGGGCATCCGGGTATTTCGCCTAGTTTTTCAGTCAGCGCATTATCCTGAAAATAGATCCACAATTATGTTATCCCAGTTTTAATTCATTTACATACGGGTATGCGTCAATCATACTTTCGAGACTACTCCATTTTATTATACAAAAGTGAAGGAACATATAAAGCATTCTTGGTAGTTTTCTGATACACTCCATGTGCACTTCTGGAATTTTCGAAGTATGTTCGGCATCTAATAGAAAGAAGTATAGTCTAATTTAAACAGAAAAAATGATACAACAATACATTCGAATAAGCGATCGGCAGTTGGACGCTACGTTTCCACAGCAGTAATGAAGACTATAAAAGCAGTACCTGTGTTGCGAAAAAGTATTTGGTTTTGCCAGGCTGCTTCATGCGTCGAGCCATCGATGCCATACAATCAAAGGCAGTTTTGGCAGGTTTGTGCGGGCACGGATCGACGTCGAACTGCTTGCAAATGTGCAGGGCACCGTACAATTCCGGTCCCATTTGCTCTGTAATCGATCGATCAGGTGACGTAAAAACGGCTGCGGTAAAGCGATATCATAACTTCCACTTAAATTTGAGTATTGCTGAAGCTATATGCTTGTGGAATGTCTTATGGAGGACTTTTGTCTCAATGCTGATCAAACTTTCAACGCGAATCGCTTTGCGTTATTATAAATAGTAAATGGGTGAGAAATGGATCACTAACTCATGCTGTTTTCTTAATTGCGTGTAAATCGCACATTGCTGAGAAAAAATCGAAATATATCCAAGAGTTTACGTGAAAGTTATGAAACCGCCGCAAGAGAACAAACCGAGCTCCTTGATGACGCAAGAAGTGGTGGCTAATTCTGATTCCTCATTTAAATACTTGGGCATTTGCTCGCGGAGATTGATGCGATTGGTGAGAGCGGCCTGACAGAAGGTGCCGTCGACGAGAACGCGGTAGGGCTTGGTGTAGCCGAAGTTGTTACGATAGAAGCCGATGAGACGCTGAGCTCGCTTGTAACGCTTGATCTTCATTTCACCTTGGACTTGGACTTCTAAACAAATGAATGAAAAATAAATATTAAACGTTCAATCAAAACTTACAGCCTTTTGAAAGCACGCGATCAGGGTTTGAAATTCTTGCGCACAGGCGGATTTCGTCACTTTTTCGGCCTTCTCAGAAACGCACTTGCCGTACACAGTCGCCTAAAGTGAATCAGTAAAACAAGGTTATATATCTTTTTATAAACTGTTCCTTTGTGGCTAACAACGATTAGCCACTGATCGCTCCCCCAGTCTCCTTACCACATCCTGTCTCACTCACGCCTCATCTCCACTACAATTTCACCTCCACATCATCAAAGATGTCTTAGCAGTCAAAACGCACCAGTCCCAATAGCCTCATCCCCCTCATTGACTGCCAAAATAGTCCAAGCGCTCGTTTGCCGAATAAACCAGCCTTAATTCTCGCTCAGGTACATCAAACTTGTACAGTAATGAAAAAGTGAGGGATAGTCTCGGTTTCAATTGTAAAACATCTTACCTCCGATGAACACTGACTCAAATAAGTTGCATATTTCAATAGGCGCTGCTCGCGCGGCATACCGTAGCCGCTGAAATATTACCTTATTCTACCAACATTACAGCATCTGCCATTTGTAAGAGAATATCATTGATATGGATAGAAACCTTCCACATTTACATCTCAATGCGCTATCAGTGTTTCTTTATTGATCGATATGATAAATCAATGTTTTGAAAACAATCAATAAAATTTGTATCGCATGAAATCACAAGTACAATCGCAAGAAAAATCGCAAATAAAATCGCCCGAATCAATCCGGCGGGATAAATGACAAGCGGAATATAGTAGCGAGGACCGGTTGCATTAAGCGTTATACCGTAATATGAAATCTATAAATCGTTATTGTACTATCCACCACACCGAACCAAACCTGTGCGCATTCTTAAGCGTGTGGCGACGAATAAATAATACTTCACGACCAACACGAATTACCATATGTATTATCACCAGCATGTTTGGTATTTAATATATAGTTTCATGTCGCGTAAACTATTGATTTTGGCGCGACACGCTGAAGAATTTGTGCGCAGATCTGAGGTAGGCGTGAAGAAGAGTGCTTTTTTCAGTAAGAGTAATCAGCGAATACGGAACAAACGCTTAGTACAATCCGGTCGAGACAATGAAAAGCGCCCGAAGTCCTGAGGCCATCGAAGAACGCGACAGCGTAGCCAATCAGTCAACTGATTTCGTGGAGACCGGAATAACGGGATCCTGAGCGAAAACACTCATGCAAAACTGGTGAAGGTCGGGGGAGACGAGCGCTTCCTGCGCGGGCGACTCGAAGCTGCTGCTGGAAATCGCGTGGAATGCGTCGCTGACCGTCGGAATCAATCGCGCCATCGGCACCGAGCCGCTCGCCCCGTGGCTATCGCAGAACTCCACCACGCCCGACACGTACGAGTCCACTAGCTGCGAGGTGAGCTTCTGGCACTGCTCCGATTCGAGCACCTGGTGGAGACGGTTGAGAAGCGCCTCGAGGTGGCCTTTGTGAGGAAGCGACCAGGCGTCTTGATTGGCGGACAAGGGAACGATCAGGTAGGAGAAGTTGCGATAGTCGGCGCCTTCGAGCTTGCGCCGGATATCGTTCAGCAGGTCGGTGAGACGAACGGCGCTCATCATCTCCTTGAGAGTGATGGCGGAGGTGGCTTCAGCGGCGAGCGCGTGAATTCGATCGAACAACCGGTCGACGCCCTGACCGGCGAAGTACTGAATGCACTGCAAGAAGAGCTGCTGGGCGGAGGCTTCGACGGTGGGCACGAGGAGGTTGCTGGGGCCGCTCGGCCCGCTCCACAACTGACTCAGTCGCGACCACCACCCGTCCGCCATGCTGCTCGCGTCCCGCTGACCGGCGCAGATCTGACCGGCAAGGATGGAGATCTGACTCTTCAGCGCGATGATCAGCAGAGAGTAAGAATAGCCAACGGCGAGTATTCTCCCGAACGACAGCACCTGAAAACACAGAAAATGCCATCTTGCGAACGGATCTTCGTGGATAAAGAACTAAACAGAGTTAACATGAGTCGTGCGACGTCCGAAACTGATAATCTGATTACCAAGAATCAATTAACGTCCGTTTATTTATTCTTGGTAATTCCACTATAGATTTCGGACGTCGCACGAATCACGATACCTATGTTTAACTCTTAACGAACCTTGATCTGCTCCCATAGCTTCACCTTCTCTTCCGTCGTCAAATCGGCTTGCTTCAGGCGCTCCGTCAGACTTTCCACATCGAAGCGCAGCAGAATTCGTCCTCGCAAAGTCGGAATCAATTCCAGAATGCTCGCATCGCAAGTGCGATGATTGCTGTCGAAGACGTAATGCCGACGAGCCTACAACGAGCGTCCTTCGCTGTGTTGAGCTGATAGCAGCCGATCAGTCAATATTCACTTTTTTGTCACCTAACTGACAGGCCGTACTCTCACTACGATAACGTTTAGTCGCAAGTTTTTTCTATCCTATTTCCACTTTAACAAGAACACATTCCAGGTTAAACCAGTATGAAAAACGTCCTCTTTGAACTGAAAAGTGTCCCTATTAAAGTGGAAATGGTATACATGAAATGTTTCACTTTACAATAATTATGTAATTTTCAATTTGCATGGCGACTGAACGCCGGATTAGTGTTGATTGCAGATCTCTCTTTACTGAGCAGACAACAATGTCGATAGAATCAGCGTACCTGCGCATGCAAGTAATCAGATTCGTGCAGGGGGCTCTCCAACTGAGGACCAGCCAACGCCCGACGAGCGACGTATAGCCCTCCAACGATTACACCGCCGGCGACAATCTTCCCACGATTGCGCTTGATGAATTCCCAAACAGAGCTCATGCTGAAACTCACCCGCCAAATAATAGAGATCCTTTATCATCGAGTAACACACTGCGAGCAGATGCGATAACCGCATCGTGGCCTAACCAACCACCAACATCACTGCTAGCAGTCATCTCTCCAACGCATTGTCGTCATCCATTTTATTCGACGTGAGGCGCTTATCGCACGTTCGCGTTCGCACCCATTGACAATATACTCCAGTAACCGTAGTTGACAGATATTCTCCCACCAAAATGGACAGTTACATATACTGCAGTCGATCTTGGCGAAGAAACCAACAACAAACAGACATTCGTTCGTAGAATAGATTAGAATGCTCACGTTTTAGGTAAAAATGCGAAACAGTAGCTGAACCAAACTGAGTACAATAAACGAGCACAGAAAAAAATGAGAGAAAAAAGAGAGAAAGAGAAAAAAAGACATAATTGGGCCCGGAGCGGTGGTACATCGCTTCAAACAAAACAACGGGGCAAACAATAACGTTTGATCAGTCTACGAACATTGGAGAAGGAGGCGTTAGTGTGTGTAGGTAGTGGTCTAGACGGTAAGCCGAGCTTTGACAGTAGAACCGCTCTTGTTCTGCACCTCATCGTGATTCTCATAGCGCAGCACATCGAATGGCGGATGGGGGATGTGCGCCGGCAAATCCGCCGATAGCAGCTTCTTCTTCAGAATCTCACTGAAACATCAACTTCCATCACTATTTCCTTCACTCTTTGCAGTTAAACGGAAACTTCAGTCATCCTTGGCTGTCGGAATGTATGTATACCATTTTCACTTTAACAAGGATACATTTCAATTCAAAAAGGGCGTTTTCCAAATCCGAGAGGATATTTTTCACAGTGACTTGATGTCGAAAACATCCTCTCTCAATTGAAAAGCGTTCTCATTATAGTTAAAATGATATTAATTGTTGTTTGCTGCACGTGATAAAAATGACTTCATATGCGATCGATTCACATTGGGATCAGCTTTCTGTTAAGCAAAAGAGCTAAAAGAGGAAGGGGGTTAAAGTAGGATTTCGAGGATGGATTATCCCGACAAGCCTCGTAACTGGCCTAATAACCAGTCTTATCACGTGCAGTTAACAACAATGTTTGATAAATTTCCACAGCTAGAGGCAACTGACGCTCCCCCATCAAAATACCTACCCAATCTTGATGTTCGCCGCACTGTTACTAGCGTCGCGAGTCCATATGCTGATCTGCAAAGAAGCGCGGTGAACAAAGAGATTTGTTGGTTGTAGCGGTTGAAAACCGCACCATAGGGGTGCGCATTAGGACGAGACGAAACACACATTAGCATACGTACCTTGTCGCCCTTGTTGCGAATGTTAGCGACTGCGCCGCAGATCTCCTCGCCGTGCTCGCCGAACTGCTCGCCAATAATGGCCAGCAACACTTCGAGCCAAAAAATGTCCAACAGATCGTTGTGGCGCACCTTGTCAATCTGAAAAGTTTCTCTCAACCGACCAATTTAATGAATGGGTATTCGAATAAAAAAGGATGATTGAAGCGCTTTTCATGCGTATTCAGTGGCGAAAAAGGTAGAGGGCGTACCGAAATAAGCCATCGTCCGCCGCGCTTGTTCTGCTCCTCCTCCCACATCGGCCGAATGCCCTCACGGAAGACGTTGTAATCGCAGGACCACTGCAGCGCCGATGGCGGACGAATATTGTTGTACAATCTAAAAACGTTCCATTGTTTTTACACTATTTCCACTTTTATAAGGGCATTTTCCAGTTCAAAGAACACGTATTCAAAATCAAAATACACTCTCCATCACAATTCGATTTAGAAAGTATCCTGGTACAATTACAAACCGTCCTTACTAAAATTTAAATCTCATAAATTCAAAACGCTTCACGCTAACAGAAGAGTTCATTTGAAGACTTACGCCCAGAAATCTTCGACGGTGTCAAAGGCGCAAATCTCGTTCAGGCGGTTCTCCCACGACTTGTTGCGGTCGGCACTGAGATGCCAAAGCGCCCACTTGTGCTTCAGCGGATGTTTTATCGTCAGACTGACCGGAAGCACCGCATCTCCAGTGGGTGGCGAGACCTCCTAACAATATCACTCAGTATTACTTGCACACTCTCACCAATCCTTCCTACCACAGATGGGACGTCGGCTTCGCCCTCTTCCCCAATCTTCTCGCCGTTTTGTACCTGCTGAATAACAATCATAATTCAAAGTTCAATTAATTTTCAACGAATTCACTCTACCGTGCGAGTGTCCATCGAACTGTAGCTCGTATGGACCTGAATCCTGAGATAATGCCTTCGCTATAAGCAATGCACGTGCTTATATAGTCAAAATATCTCTATCAGTAACAGGAAATCATAGAATGAATAAGGCAGACTGCTTCCAAAGTCGATAGCGCTTCTTTCTATCAATTTACGCACGTAAAAATCAAGAAATTATTATCATTCTTGGTGATAAGCAGTGTTCAAGCATCGAAAAGTGAACTTATTTTGATCAAATTAAGCATCTAACTCGATTTCTCGTTACTGAACGGCAAATTGTGACTATTTGCGCAGCTCACACAGACAAGTCCTTCAGCGGTATATGAACATGTGCGTTCATAATGATAACGTTCACATCAGACAACAACAAGAGCCAAGCCATTAACCGCGATTTTATTCCGGACTACTTTGACTTAATAACTAGTCATATGGGGAAGCGCTGTTCCTTAGCACTAAAGCACTAAACCACATGCGCCAATCACCAGAATTTTTCGTATTCAGCGAAGCGTATTCGGTTGGCCGAAATCTGCGCCGATAGTTTCTTTTGCAATACATCTCTGAAAGAAATTCGGTGTAAACGCGTTTACCGCCGATTCCTTTATAATTACCTGATATGTGCGTTTCCAGTAGTTTCGTTTTGATCATGAGTCCAAATGCTGACCTGAAGTTTTATAATGAATTCGATGAAAATAAGAAAAGGAACGACAAGCGCCTAACACCAGTACAATATTTTTAACATCAAGTGTATATTACAGTAGAAAATTTAGCTCCTAATAATAAATTTAGCTCACTAATTAAACGTTCGCTTGTGTGGAAAGTTTTGCGGGGAGGTTAAATATTTGTACTGGTATATAGCGCTTGTGTTTGAAAGGGGACAAACCTTGTCGCCTTTGTTGCGCTTGCTGACGACGGCCCCGCAAATTAGATCACTGTACTCCCCGAACTGCTCGCCGATCATCGCCAACAACAGCTCGAGCCAACAAACGTCCAGTTCGTCATTCACCTGCAGCCAGCACTGCGTACAACCAAATGTACTTCAGACACCTCACCGAAATAAGCCATCGACCGCCTCCTTTGTTCGCTTCCCAAGTCGGCTCCGTCCCTTCGCGAAACACATTATAGTCGCACGCCTGCGAGAGGCCAGAGGGCGGGACGATGTTGTTGAACAAACTGAATGATACAATGTCAAGCACGCATTTTATACTGTCAACATTTTCCAATCAGTAACAAGAAATCGAGTCTGATGCCTAATTTGGCAAAAATGAGTTCACTTTTCGGTGCTTGAACACTGTTTTACATCAAGAATGATAATAATTTCTTGATTTTTACGTGCATAAATTGATAGAAAGAAGCGCTGTTGGCTTTTGAAGCAGTCTGCCGTATTCAGTCTAAGATTTCTTGCTACTACTGATCGAATAACTTGACTCTACACGACTTACGCCCAGAATGTCTCAACACTGTCGAAGTCGCAGATACGGCTGAGACCCGCTTGCCACGTCTTGTTGCTGCGATCGTTATTGAGGTGCCACAGTACCCATCGATGCTTCAATGGATGATTGATCTTTAATATGGGCGGCAGTTCCACTTTCTTCGTTATCTTCTTCGGCGAAACCTTCAACAGCCCCGATTGCGCGTTTAATGTAAATATTAATTACAAGTTGCCCACATTTGAGCCAGACGGCATCACAGCGCTGCTATCCGTTGCTTGAGCGATCACCTCATCTTCACGACTTCCGTTACTCATCTCCTCTGCATTTGGAGAAGAACTCTGTAAACATTAAATTCAATCTGTAACACATTCCAGTTCAAACAGTTAACGTACAACTGAAAGAAATTCAGTTCAAACATTCANTACATTTGGAGAAGAACTCTGTAAACATTAAATTCAATCTGTAACACATTCCAGTTCAAACAGTTAATGTACAACTGAAAGCAATTCAGTTCAAACATTCAATTCGATCTGTAGGCAATAAAAATTCCCCCTGCTGATCACGCATGCATCCTACAATATTCGCACGCAAAAAGTATTAATCTATTCACAGTTATGTTCCATACCGAACGGCACAAAACCGGAAACGCCCACTCACCGGTTTATGGCAGGTTTCTTCCATTTTATAGGCGCTCTTTTATCGGATCAAAGTAATGCGAACTTAGTGAGTTGAGCATTAACGAGCAAGTTAGTCAAGATACACCAACTGATCACAAACACCGGACTTAGTAGTCAGCCTAAAATTATCAAATAATCTAAATTAATAAATGTCACTGTGGATCTCTGCAGCGATGATGCACTAGATCGGCACGTAGAAGGAATTACATTACGGCATGCAGGCAATTCTGTACAAGACCTTATCACCTTAGATTGAATTCCAGCAACACAAATATTGCAGCCAAGCTGTACCGATTGCGTTTTAGTTATGATTTTTCGATTATTGTCAACTGCTTGAATTGCAGCATACTGCACTATTTTAATTAGAAAAGCGAATTATCGGAACCATATTTTTCTGGAGCATGGAGTCCCGACACGATTAAAAGTGAGCAGACAACCGTAGTACAATGAGATGGCGAGCAGGGAGGTTGAACGCGCGCGATGATGACTTTGCTAGATTTTTGTCTCAGCTCGTAGAAATCGCATCGCGAAGTCCGTTTGATTTGGCGATCGAAAATATTGAACCGCAATCATCAACGTTTTTGTTGCTTTGTAGGACTCGTCAAGAAGATCAGCTAACGACTCGTGGCGTGAAACATGTTCCGTAATCAGTACGACAGCGATGTGACAGTGTGGAGTCCGCAGGTTTGTATTTCTTCCTGCTCTTGCTATCACTCGCCCGAAAGAAGGCCGATTTCAAACTGTATGAAGCGAAAGAGGTGAAGGGTGGGGTATCAGACGAAGAGCGTTTCACAAAAGTGATCGGTAACCACGAATATTTAAATAGTTTGAAAGAGCATATGGTTGAGTGATTGATCTACTGAATAACTTCAGGGTCGCCTGCATCAAGTGGATTATGCGGTGGAGGCGATGAAGCAGGGAAGCGCCACCGTGGGCATCAGAAGCAACACGCATGCCGTTCTGGTCGCGCTCAAGGTCAGTTGCACCTTTAAAAATTACAGTTGCCGGCCAAGTGACGTAACGATTCTCATTGCTGTGGAATGTTTAGCGCGCGGCCAATGAGCTCTGCTCTCACCAGAAAAAGATTTACGAGTTGGACAGACACGTCGGAGTGTCCATTGCCGGTCTCTTGTCCGACGGCCGTATTTTGGCGTAAGCACCTATTCGCTGTTCTGCCCGACACTTTTCTACTCTTTATTCCGTTTTGTAGGCGCTTTCTACAGACTGAATGCTCTTCTTGGCGCTGGGACTACAAGGAATCTGTACCTATTCAAGTTCTTAACAATCGAATGCAGCTCAGTACGTTTCGTTTCATTTTGTAGTGTTTAACATTTGTTTACCGTTTCCACTTTATTGAAGACACTTTCTAATTCAAAAATGACACTTTAATATCGATTTGATTTGTAAAACTTCCTTATCAAAGTTGAGATTCTGTAGATTAGCACGTACAATCGCAATTATAGCGCAGGCATCAAACAGTTTCATGCTTGCAAAGCGCATTTCAAATTAATTCACTGACGTGATGGTGTGTTTTCAGAGCTGCAGGCGAACACTCAGCACTACGGGCGTCGTCCTTTCGGCGTAGGATTGGTGATTGCGGGTTATGATGTGCGGATCTTTTCATGCTTGTGAGGGTGAAAATGAGCGTATCGTTTGCAGCAGAAAGGGCCGCACATTGTGAAGACGGACCCATCGGCGGAAACTGTTGAGACATACGCTACTTCGATCGGCGCTCGATCGCAGAGCGCGCGCACCTATCTCGAGCGCCATTTGGCCGACTTCTCTGATGGTACGTTCAGTGGCCGTTCATTCGCCGAGCTGGGACCATGTCATAAAACGAATGTTAAATGTAGTCGCATTTTTGCATTATCATCACATCTCTTATGAACAAATGAGTGATGATGATGATGCAAATATGTAAATACATTATACATTTATTTCAATTTCATGAAACTGGTCCCTGATAGTCTGACGTTGATAACTTTTGCAGCCACTGCTGATCAATTGATCGAACACGCTCTTCTGGCTCTTCGCGATACTCTACCGGCTGAAGAAAATCTGACTAAGAAGGTGAGTTATCTTACTTTTAAGCAATCTGGGATTATGGGATTATTTCTATATTGCTTCCATTTTGCATAGATAACAGTGTCTATGACATCATTTCATCACGCCATTGACTTCCGGTGTAATCTAGTCGACCTTTGTCAACTGAACTCGAAGCAGCCGTATTTCATAATATGCCTGCGGTCCGGTGCACCGTAGTTTAGTGGGAGTAATGCATTTAACTGCACAAGTTGCGCTGCTAATGCTAGGTCGAATAAACAGCATAACAATCGTTGCTACTTTATCAATAAAAGTCTGTCTGAAGCACTTTGAAGTCAAATTTCAGTCAGCTTACTGTATGAAGCAAAAAAGTTTGCCATAAACATGTAGAAACGTTTAACTTGAAGTTGCATCTCACCACGATTGCGAAATAATTAATATCTGATTGAGCAATCACAGGTATGAATGCGCTGAACCCCGTAGCAGCGCTCTGACGACAGACAACTCCTTTACAACATTTCGGCGCTATTTTGTCCATATTACACCGCCTGTCATCATATGTTGTCACTCTTGCATCATATTTCGTAAAACTTGCACTTTAGTTCGTCACGCTAACGTTCTAATTGAACGTAGAGAGGATAAACTATGTTGAAATGCAGTGTAAAAAAGTTTCCTAGCGTTATTCCCGCTTCCTAGCATCGTTCTCGCTAGTAGCAGGGTCCGCTTTTTTTGGGTCTTCCCATGAAGGCGCCTGTTTGATACGACACGTGCTCTGCCGGTCGGCCGTCGCATGCCTGTCACCGAGTTGAAATGCAGTGTGATTTTGACAAAAGTACTGTTTTGAAAATACAATTGTGGCGCTTTCAGAACACGACAATTGCTGTGGTGGGAAAGGGTCAGCCGTTCAAGGTCATCGACGACAACGATGTGCAGCCGTACCTCGAGCGTATCGGCGATCAGCCTCGCGCCGTCGCCCCCGTCGAAGCAGAAGGCGGTGACAACATGCAGGAGTGATTGCGCAGAACGGGTGTCAATGGCGGTCGTGTCGGCTTCTAGTTTCCTGTTTGTTGTTTCGTTAAGGCTCTTTGGTTCCACGCTTGCTATGTACGGTCTACATTCGTCTTATGATAAAACTGATTTACTCTCATTAACCGCCTTGTCTACCCTGTGGACGACAGAAACACTCGTACTAATCACAGTTTCCGATCGCGACATCGTCTTCATTTCTTGGCGCAGCACAATCTCGCAGAACAGTGTTTTGAGCTTGCGGTCGAGGAGGAAATTGATTATCGGATCGATGATAATTCTGACGAGAAACGCAATGCAGCAGAAGACGGAGAAGATCACTGTGCTGTGGTAGCTATTCGCTTCCTCTGTCGAATTGAAGAGGCAGTTGCCGTTCTCCCTGTACAGCGGAGAGAGGGAGATGGCGGCCCATGTACCGGGCGCTTCCATCGAGCTCAATACCATGTAGGTCAATACGTTGGCGCCCAAGCGCAGCACACAAATGCCTGCGTTGTGAGTGCACATCTTAGTCTGGCGCACGTTGTTTCGAGGAGCGCTTCGTTCAAGCATCTTTACCGTACTGAATGTCCACACAAATAGTACCACCACTAAGACGTAGACGAACGCTGATATCCCAGCTACGAGTATCTCCAACGTGCGCAAACAGCCATCCGAATCGCAGCCGGTGATGGGCGCGAAGCCAAAGTACGACATGAGCATTGTCGCCTCGACGGTGGACAGCAGCAGCGCTACCACCCAAGCGACGGCCAAAACTGTGAGAACAACTTTTCGAGTCACATAACGCCGGTAGAGAAACGGCCATTTGACAGCGGTCAGCTTGATGGCTGACAAAGACAAATAAGATACGGCGGAAGCGACGAAGCTAAAGCTGAGTCCGAAGAAACCGACGATGGTGATACGAACGTCGATCACGCCCATCAACAGCAGAATGCGAATAACGAGCATCGAACTGGTCGTGATAATATCCCCAAAGGCGCGGTTGAGCAGAAAATAATAGAGATTTCCCGCTAGACGGCCCATCGACTGTCCATAGATGATCACACCGGCGAAGAAGAGATTGAATACCAGTCCCACGAAGGACAACGGCATAGCAGCTACCACAGTACCTGCCCATAGAGCAGAGCCCGTCGCCGTTTCGTTGCACTCCATTGTCGACTATGATCACAGTGACGCCATCGCCCACGAGCAAGCAACTCTTAAGGACGGCCGTGAGTTATGATGATTTTGCGTAATACGGTTGCTGATAGCGAATGACGCGATAAAAATCAGCTTTAATGACAAAGACAACACAAGCAGGCCAGAGGTGAGATGACGGCAGCGAGTTCCACCTGTGCGAGAGTGCTGATGGATTACGTCCTCATGCAAAACACGACTGTAAAGGGCTCATTGGAGTTAACGTTGTTGGCACCACGCTACGTGATGCCTTAAAGCGACTTGTCACCGATTTGGAGTGATCTTTAAGACTGCTGTTCAAAGGCCGCAGTCACTAAGCTAGTTCTCCAAGGCCGCTGTTCCGAGGCCGCTATTCAAAAAACCTGTTTTACAATGATTACAGCGACATAATTACATGACCAACTGGTGTGCAACCACCCTATATATAGGATGAGCACACAAGGCTCAGGCTAACATCATGCTGTAATTGGTTATTGGTTGTGAGTCTTAGATTGTGTGTTACGTTGATGTAGTTGTGAGTAAAGGAGAAACCTTACCACACATCACACCTACAAACGTGACACGTTGAGAAATCACTTTACGCCCTACCAATTAGCAAGAACGCATAACTTGACATGTATATTTTCTTGGCACTTACTGGATCATGTAGCGACTATATTACATTTCGCGTGAACTCCCATCAGACCTAGAATAATGAGTGCGAACGGCAGAACACCGATGAAGTTGAGTTGCGACCAAGGATCTGTTTCATGAAACAATTGTATTGCGAAATTGTGCAAGCACGATGATTGGACATTCTCCAGTTCTCCGTTTTTCCGACCAAATATCACACTCGTAATTCCACAGTTTTATGATATGTCGGTCAGCGCACCTAAATTCATATTCCAGTATTTGTGGGAGGCTACGAAGTGATCTAAACGAATGACCACATCTAACCCTCCTTCGCAGTTCGCCTTAAACGATTCGCTCCTTTGAGTGGGATAAGTAAGGTGACATCTATTTGTGCTTTTCTTGTCGTAATCGTTCCTGCTGCTTTTTTATTGCTCAATTTTCTCGTCCGGAAATAGTTGTGAATACGACTTCGAACCTCAATACAAACCAATTTGCAAACAATCAGTACCACCTGCTAACAATCAATGGCCAGTCTTTGGACTTGTACCCAGACGGCTGGTGACAGCCAATTGCTAAATTTAGTTCAAAATAGATGTCTTCTTGGCAAACGGAACAATTGTAAACATCGCTTTTACATGGCGGAGAGGAACAATTTTTATCATTGCAAATGCTGTGAGACCACCTCTGCTGCGTTTTCATGAACCACTGATCATATTTCCGCGCTACGTTGGTTTGTAATAGCACTAATGCACTTAACCCATTTGCAACTTATTTTCCACCGTTGGTGGAATTTATGCTTTGTATAGCAGTTGGTGCGTTCGTTGTATGTAGAGGTAAGCACTAATTATGGACCGTGTAATAATGTTAATTGGTCAAGGTAACTGCGCCGCACCACCCAATCAAAGCACAACGACACGGTACTCACTGCGACGATCACATCTATAACCGTCCACATCTTTGGCAACCGCGACGAAAACAATAGCAGTGAGCGAATGCCTCGCGACTGAAGCAGCAACTCAATCAGTTCGACAGCTGCATTGGCGCATTACTACGCGATTCTTTCTATGAATACTGCAAAAGTGCCTGCGATGATTAAACAGCAAAAGTGAAGATGGAAGCGGCGCTTAGCTTGGCTGCTTGCGCAAACACGACGCGTCGTATGCAAATTGCTTTTATTGCGTTTGGTTCGATCGAGCAAGAGGCGACGAGGGGCTAATCGAAAACGCATTGCTGCTGGTTCCTGTTCGACCAATCAACTTCACGCTTCGGCTGTAAACTGAGAGTGCGTTTTTTCGTCCCACGTGCTATGCCAACGTTGCATACACCTGTGCGCCCATCTGGCAGCGTTGAAAATCGACCGTTCCGTCGTCAGCTGTCAACCGAGCGATTAACTCGAATTTCGTCCCAACGCCTCTCGGTCTTCGGTCCCGGCTTGGCTTTCGTCCCTGGTGCTGGCGCCCACGCCGCCTGGGCATTGTACGGATTGACGGTTGGCAGGTCGTCAAGCCGACTTCGGCTTCTACTCGCTGCGACTCACGCCTTTCACTTCCGGTCGGTCGCATCCGTTCATCGCCAGTCGTTTTCTACCTACTGCGCTTGTGGAGTAATATCTTTTCTTTTTAAGAGCATTCATACACTTCCGCCTAACTCCCTCGCTAACACTTCTGTTTCGGCGCTCGATGTGTCCCGCTGTAAGGCGATACTCGGTCGTAGTCAAAGCTCAGCCGTTCTCAGCTAGTCACTGAATGATTGAATTAGCCGAGAGCTACCCGGCTATTATAATCGCACGGAATTATGAGGAAGCGGACTGAATGCCGCCAGCAAGTGGTCGTCATTCATGCGGCGAACCGTGGTGAGCTGAAACGTAACTGAAGTTAACCACTTGACATGGCGGCGGTTTAAATGTCACCGACTAATGACCGATGGAGCGACATAAACGCTGGCGACTGTCCGGCCAGATGCGACGGTGAGCTCTGCTCGGACTGATGAAGGACAGTTTATTTAATCCCTCTCTATCGACCGAAAAATCGAACAGGATTGAGCGCCCACCCTGGTAGTACTTGGCAGCTGTAAGATGTAGGACAAGATTTAGGCGTTCTATTGCTGGTTCTGGAGACGCGATTGATTGACGTCTACACGTGCCATGCTCTCATCGCGGTTGGTGGCTGCGCGCGATGACATCCACATCTGCAACTCATACCTGCGTTCCAACCGCGCGCCACGATGGCCCGTCGTCGCTTATGCAAAGCNCTCATCGCGGTTGGTGGCTGCGCGCGATGACATCCACATCTGCAACTCATACCTGCGTTCCAACCGCGCGCCACGATGGCCCGTCGTCGCTTATGCAAAGCGGCCCGTTTTCTTTGGCCCCTGGCTTGCACTTTTGCGAGAGAGAAGTGCGGTCGCAGAGGCTGTGATGTACAGAGAGGCGCAAAAGTTCTGATAACACTTTTTAAGGTGGCATAATATAAAAGTGTTATCAGAACTTTTGCGCTACCCTGTATTGCGACCCGGCGACTGACCGTGCCAATTTAGCGGCCGAGGCGACCGAAGACCGTAACAAATTCATTCGCCGTTCTTACCGACAGGCGTCCGCGTTTTATTGAATTAGCTCGTGACTAGCGGTTAGGTAGGGCTTGGAAAGCGGACGGCGATCGACGCCTTCGGTCAGGCAAATGTTGTTAGTGTGTGCCGTTAGTTGCGTGTTGGCGCACTGGGCCATTCAATCATACTTCTCGCACCTCTCCCCTATTTCAGATTCACTCTGGACGCAGATGTTGAGACCAGCAGTGGTTGTTCATATTGCTCTATGTCTGTGGTTAATTTTCCCGTCGACTTCCGCCAGCAACAGTCGGCCCATTCCTACGTACCTCCTCGACTTGCTCGAGGGCGGGCGCAAGTTATATGATAAACAGTCGACGCCGACGCAGTTTCTCGGTGGGATTTTTACTCGACTTTTTCACGGCGTGAATGCAAGTTATTTTCAGACTATCCGACGCGGGTAAACTTGTCAATGTACATTGAGGGGATGTCATCCTTCCGGGCGCAGACAATGGTAGTTCGTTGAGGACGATCGATCGACGTGTGATGATGGCACTTGCAGGACTTTCAATTGGATGTGTACTTTCAACAATTCTGGAAAGACACACGATTGGCGCACAACGAATCAATGCGCGTACTTGTTAGAGACCGCGACATCCTGCTGAAGATGTGGCATCCTGACATTTATTTCGCCAACGCACGAACGGCTGACTTCCACCAAGTTACGCAACCTAATTTTCTTCTGTGGATAGAGCCCGACGGATCAATACTTTACGACACTCGGTAGCAGTGTGTACGAAAAACTGACACAAAAGTGAACATTTTAGCATATCAATGGTGGTGATGTGTATGATGGACTTGGCAAAGTGGCCACTGGACAGTCAACACTGTCGACTGCGCGTGCTCAGCTGTTAGTCGCATCTTTATTCACACCATTTTTACTTTAAATGGGACGCTTTGATTGAAAAAACGTCTTAACTCATACTCAAACTGGACACTTTCTAACTTCTTTTTGTTGAAAAGAGAGTTCAATTTCATTTTCAAAGTGTTCCATTTAAAGTGGAAATGGTATATTTTCGATTGCGTTAACCTACCTCAACTGTAGATGCTTACGATACGGATCAGATGGTAATCGAGTGGATGGTTCCCGATCCGATCACTCGGAATCCCGAGATAGCCATGTCCGACATGCACATTGAGAACATGCAACCCGGATTATGCGATGGAAACTATACCACTGGTAGGCGTCTTATTGCCAATATTGCTTGTATACGATTTATTGTAAATCCTCTTTCATTAGTAAACAAATCAATCTAATCAGTAACTCAATTGAAATTATTGCTAATAATTGTAAATCGATTATATGCATATGTAGTCATAGTGGTGTGCGATCTTAGCTTTTTTCAATTTCGCAAAATTCATTATCGCTATCCAAACACGAAGACCAGAAAATATCATTGATCGCAAACCTAAAAGAAGAAAAAACGGCAAAACTACGAAATAAAGTAACGAATCATGAAGGGCAAATTATCTTGAAAAGAGCGAAGGGGAAAGGCATGATGGGACCGCTTTCGTGGCGGTCTGTTTGAACAATAGTCGATGGTTGTCAACCTACTACATGTAGGGTTGCAACGGGGACGAGGAATTACCATTACACCCTTAGTGTTGGAGATTCTGAGCGTGTCTTTTGCAGGAGTATGGAGCTGCGTGACAGCAGAGTTCTTCGTCAAACGCGAGATCATGCACCATATCATGCAGAGCTACGTGCCTACAGTTCTTATGTAAGTTGCTAACTTACACAGTTCTATCTGTTATCGTTAAAAAATGCGCACAATTGCGACGAATATTCGATGACGTTTTCAGCGTTGTCATATCATGGTTTTCATTCTGGTTGGATGTAGAAGCAGTCCCTGCTCGTGTTTCGCTCGCCATCACCACTCTGCTCACTTTATCTACTCAGGCCAATTCTGCTCGGATGGCTCTTCCGGAGGTCAACATTCCTCGACATCAATACCATTATTCGACTGTAAACAAGATTTTCAGGTGTCTTACATGAAGGCTATCGATGTCTGGATGGGCACATGCATGTTGTAAGCCATTTATTGCGGCAATTCTTTCTACAGCAAACATTGCTAACTTGTAGGTTCGTGTTTGGAGTGATGATCGAGTTCACGATCGTCAACTACGCTCAGCGACAAGGTACGATTATTGATAGTTTTAGCGCCACATATAGCACTTAGTAAGCGAAGCGCTAAATAAGTTGGGTGGCGTGTCAACGACACACGTGTGTATATGTGTTTGTTTTCGGTCGCAAATACGCAAATGCAACAAATGTGCACCACAAGGCTAACGGTACGTCAGAGTCCTCTTCGTCCCCTCTGTCGCTACAACGTTCTTCAATCAAACTACCGCGATTACAGTGTGCGCTGACGCTAACAACAATCACTATCCCACTGTCCTCGATTCTTGTCTTCAGTTGGCATCTAGTTGCACTTGCCTTTAAAGCGCGTCCACAATAACGCGATCGCTATCGGCTGCGAACGGCTGCGAATGGTATCGGTCGCGAACGGTCCGGCTGCGAACAGTTGGCCTCATTCGCTGCCATTCACGTCATCGTAGGCGCCCATTCTCAGGCGGACCGTTCGCGATCATTGGCGGCCGTTAGCGATCGCGTGATTGTGAACACTTTATTTGCACCGTTTGTCGGCACATTTTCCAGTACAGGCACATACACCCGACGCCGCGCGCGTCCTCATCAAACCGCTCACTTTTCAGGCTCTAGGAACATTAATGCCGAGAAGGACGACAAAGCCACGGACCCCACGTTCGGCCAGCGAGCTCGCGGCTTCATCGGGCGCGCAGCGCACTTACATCTCATGCGTAGAGAGTCTTCCAGTGCCAAGGTAAATGCCGTTGCTAGCTGTTCGTTCTATTCACTAGGAAGATTACGCGCTCAGGACGACGAATCCGGAAGAACGCTGCTCGATACAGCAAACATCCAACATTCGCCCTCGCCGTTCGGCGAAGATCAATCCTCCGTCACCAACACCAATAACAATGATAGCTTTAACACATATTTCAATGACACCGCAGATGAAGAACGCGAGAAAAAGGCATACGCTCTCATTAAGAAAGCTATGCAGCGCCGCTTTGGTGGCGGAATAGACAATCCCGGGGTAAAGTGCACCTCATTCACCAACCTTCCTCCGCCCACTACCACCGCCGCCGCCACCACTGCTGCACTCGCTTGCGATAGTCGGTCTTCTGCTAGATCTACGGTACACTATCGCACTTCGTGTTCATGAGAGCCTCTTAGAGCAGACAAATGACATTTTGCAAGTTGCTTTTTAGTTATCGTTTTGTTACCGTTTTATTTTTTGTAGTTTAAGCGACGGTCGCCAAACAGAAACTAGCAACGAGCGACAAATGTCACCGGGTGCACGCACCGCCGACGACAAAATGTCCCCGCGTTATTTCGTAACGCGGTCTGCTTTTTGCAGTTCCGGTTGCTAATGTAGCTGGCGACAAGTTTCCGGTCGAGTCGATTATTGTCGTCAGCTACATTTGCAGCCGGGCTATAAAAGGATTACCGTTTGGGAAAAAATGCGGCGACATCTGTCGCTTGTCGCTACACTGCGACTGCCGCTCTAACACTTGCTTTTGTCTAGCTACAAGTTTTCAAACGCTTGCTGCATCTTTGCACCAGTTGTACAGAGTGTAGCTGACACAAATACCTAACACCATATTAGATTGATGAGAGAATGCGACTGCAGTGCTTCAGCTAATTAACAAAGAGTTTTAATTCGTATTTACAGCCGGACAACGGAAATTACCGGCAGCTGTCACCAATAAGAGAGAAGTCCGACGAGAGCTCGACGCTCCCGCGAAGACCGCCTGGCGAGCGCCTGGCGAACTGGTCGACTCAAGAATCTTCTCTTCAAAATCCACTACCTTCCTCTCCCCTTGGAATTCCCTTGCGCAGAATATCTGGATGGAACAGACTACGGAGCACCTTGGGTACGGCTCCGGTTTCCTTTAGGGCATATGCTAAACTAAGTGTTTTTAGGCGGCAGCTCGGAGCCAGAGTCACCTACAGGTTCGACGGTTATTGGAAAACGGACCAGTCGAATGAAAGGGTGACATTGCAGATGAGGTGCGCACGGGCACGTACAAGCACCTGTTCCACCCGGCTCAGATGATCACCGGCAAGGAGGACGCCGCCAACAACTACGCTCGCGGCCACTACACGATCGGCAAGGAGGTCATCGACCTGACGCTGGACCGTATCCGCCGCCTGGCGGACAACTGTTCCGGTCTGCAGGTATGTTCGCAGTGCTCGTCGTTGTTCGTTCGCTTGAAATGGTTTAATGCCTATTTGTTTCAGGGCTTCCTCATTTTCCACTCCTTCGGCGGAGGCACCGGCAGCGGTTTCACCTCGCTGTTGATGGAGCGCCTGTCGGTCGACTATGGCAAGAAGTCCAAGCTCGAGTTCAGCATCTACCCCGCTCCTCAGGTGAGTCACCCGTTTCTCTTCCTTTTAGCACTCTTTCCCTGTACCCTTAACTGCTGTATTATCGTTATTCTCCATAATTTCCCTCTCTATCGATTGCTCTGCACGATACTCAGTTGGCAACGAAAATAGCCTTTTCAAAGGGACTAATGTGCCCTCGCTGCAGGTGTCCACCGCCGTCGTCGAGCCATACAACTCGATCCTCACCACCCACACCACCCTCGAGCACTCAGACTGCGCCTTCATGGTCGACAATGAGGCCATCTTCGACATCTGCAGCCGCAACTTGAACGTCGAGCGCCCGAGCTACACCAACTTGAACCGCATCATCTCTCAGGCACGCAGTTGGTGCTTGGTCATCTTCTTCTTAAGGCTTTGTTTCAGGTGGTGTCGTCCATCACTGCTTCGCTCCGCTTCGACGGCGCCCTCAACGTCGACCTTACCGAGTTCCAAGTAAGGAGGATGAGGAGAGAGTAGGCAAGGATGGAAGTAATTTTTGCCTTCTTCAGACCAACTTGGTGCCCTACCCGCGCATCCACTTCCCCTTGGCCGCGTACTCCCCCATCATCTCGGCTGAGAAGGCGTACCACGAGACCCTCAGCGTCGGTGACATCACCAACAGCTGCTTCGAGCCGGCCAACCAGATGGTCAAGGTAGGTGACGCATCTAGTGGGAATGGTTATTCAGAGCGATCCTTTCAGTGCGACCCTCGTCACGGCAAGTACATGGCTGTCTGCCTGCTCTACCGTGGTGATGTCGTGCCCAAGGACGTCAACGGCGCCATCGCCACCATCAAGACGAAGCGCTCCATCCAGTTCGTCGACTGGTGCCCCACCGGCTTCAAGGTGAGTGTTGTGGTGTATGCAGTGGATCGAGCTTAAGACACGCTAACGAGATATATTCATGAATTTCGGATGAGGGCGGGAGGCTTAACGAAGCATACTTTATCGATTACCACAGAGCGCACCTGTGACTATACCGTGCTGTGCTCTCAGTACTAAATAATGATTCATCACGTTTTTGCATGGGGCTAAAGTGACTAATAGCTTTTTAAACTGACTTTAAAGTGATATCATATCAGGCATACCTTAACGTATAAGACATAAAACTCTTAGCCAAATATCATTCGATGAATGATTATGTTCCAGGTTGGCATCAACTACCAGCCACCAACGGTTGTTCCGGGCGGCGATCTGGCGAAGGTGCCGCGCGCCGTGTGCATGCTGTCGAACACGACGGCTGTGGCGGAGGCGTGGGCGCGTCTGGATCACAAGTTCGACCTGATGTACGCCAAGCGCGCCTTCGTGCACTGGTAAAGAAAATTAAAAACAATCCATCCTTACCCTTCTCACTTTCCCCTTTGTTTCAGGTACGTCGGTGAGGGCATGGAAGAGGGCGAGTTCTCGGAAGCGCGAGAAGATATTGCCGCTCTCGAGAAGGACTACGAAGAAGTTGGCGTCGATTCGATCGCCGAAGGAGAGGGCGAAGGCGACGAGTATTAGACTGCCGCGCGACGATCGTTGTGCTTTTGTTCTGCAACTTTATAGTCCCTCTGGTTGTCAGAGTCGTTGTTTGCTGCTATTCATTTTTTATCGCTCTCCATTTGCCGTTGTGTAAAATATACGTATGAGGTTAGGAACCTTAATCAAGCGGTCGGCGGCATTTTTCGATCGGGTCGCATCTCCGTCTTCGACTGCAGATATTGCTCCCTTTCACTAACATATATTCCATGCGTTTCATTTCTTTCCTCTTTGGTATGCTTGCCGTTCGAACAACATAAAAAATACTTCTCTGCGCAATCGCGTTTATCGCTCACTACGTTCGGTTCTACAGCACAGAAAGCATTTAGATTCCAAGACACTGAGCGCATAAACATTTAACATCTTGTAAGGCAGAAGTGAAATAAATGGTAGTACAATCACGGGGACGCACGATAAGTCGGCCATACATCTGAAATTTGTCAATATAAGCGGCGCCTAGTAGAACAACTGCAGCCTAATGTAAAATTCACTAATAGTAGTAACAACGCATAACATAGTAGCATTCAGTAGTGCAAATGACCCCGAAGCACGAGACTAAGAGCACCCGCAGACCCAAGCTGCTTCTGTGATTCACAACCATTTATCGCCATCATTATGTGTGCTCACAACTGGCTCGCAGAACCAGCATCCAGAAACCAGTGGAGATTTCCACTAACGGGTTTCACCAAACCGGCGGGATATTCGCTCGATCCATCTTTCACAATCGACTAAAATTAGTCGAGCATTGCACTATGAAGGCGAAGGAAAAACGGACACTCCTGTAGAATGGGACCCCCAAAATCATTCAGCGCAATTATTACGATGGATTCGCGCTTGTCCGTATTGAAACGGCTGATTTTTGGTCCCTATTCGACAAGAGTGCCGGAAATCGCGCTCACTACCTTAACGACGGACGCCTTATTCTCGCCGGTCGCGATGAAGGCGACATTGAAGGCGTGATTGACCACGGGAATAGTGATGGTTATGCGGCATTTGGGAGGTTTTGGCGAGTCGACGATAGGCGCGATCCATTTCTTGTTTTCCTACGAGTCGCATGGATTAAGAACTGGAAGAGTACATGAGGAGACTGCAAGGTGATACCTTGAGGAGAGGATGATCGGGAAACAGGGAGCAAGTATGACCATCAGGACCCAGTCCAAGCAGGAGCAGGTCAAACTGCGGCCAGCCTTCCTTCAACGCCGGACGCCACGATCGCAGGTGGGCCTCGTAGTTGCTCGCGCACGCTTCGGCTGCAATCCAAATCATCATTTCATTGCTTCACCTTCCCACAACGATAATTGTCACACCGTGAGCTCACAGTGATCTATTGAGATTCATTTGATGCAGTTGCACTGTTTATTGTTCGTCCGTCGAGCGGTTGCGTTCCGACCGCTCTCTTTGCATTAGTGAATTGTTAGAGCTTTGATCGCTGAATAAGCACACCCCGTTGAGTCCCAACAGCGCCAACACCGACGCCTAATAGCTGCGGGCGAACCGGAAGTACAATAATAACCAACCGTTGTTAATCGGGCCGAACTGAGGAAAGTGAGTGCTCAGCTCCGCCGGCAGGTGCTTGTAGTACGCGCCCATGTTCGAGTCGGCGTCGGAGAGTGGCGCCATTCTTTCGTCCACAAGGAAGAGTCTGACCCGCGACCAGTCCATGTCGAGAGCGCAGAAGATGGGGCAGACAGTGGCCGCCATTGAGCCGCCTTCAATTGAGCCATTCAATGCTCACTCGTTCGTTAATTTTACCAATTTACCTGACAATCCCACTATGACATTCTCCTTCGATGCATTGATGCGTGTCTCGAGGACCGACTTGATGTACTCCGTCAGTTTGGCGTTCAGGTCAGCAGAGTTCTGTGTCACAACCACTGTCGGCGCCATTGCTCAAAAATGACACGCCATGCAAACTAACATTTCATCAACAAATTCGCACGTCGATATGCAGCAGTTTTGCCGGCAACGTACCAGTTCATCTAATCTGTATTGCATACAAACGGTGCAAATTTTATCAAATCGGTATAGTGAAGCAAAGTGAACGCGACAAGCATACGAAGAAGAATCATCACTGGGTCTCTGTTGCGAGTTTCGCGCGAACTTCCAGAGCGATCTCTGCGCCCACGTCGACCTTGAGCAGCTCTTTGATCTGAACAAATTATCTTTCAGTGGAATGGCAAAGTGGGCAGTTACGCACCTCGTATTGAAGTGATATGTCGAAGGCGCTGATGATAGTGGTGTCGTATAAGAGTACTCGATTGGAAGCCAACAAGGATACGCAGTTGCTGAGACGCGCGATTACCTGACGCTCTTCGAGAGGAACGACCTGAACCGAATCGATTGCGATCAGATGAGAGTATTCGATCAACCTCGTCAAGATTCTGCGCGTATCCGCCCGTGTGCGTTTCCTGCTCGTTGACGAGGCGCGAGATCCAGATATAGCCGTTGCATCCGAGAATCACCGACGCTCCACAGGGCAAATTGTGGAAGTGCGTCTTCCTTCGCTTCACCAACGAGGGATTCACCTTCACCAACACTCCTTGAGACAGCTGAATCCACAGTAATGTTGGCAATGTACCAAGTCTTTCGTCATACCTTGCCGTAGCGAAGATTCCTAGTGTGCAGCGATAAGGAGCCGTCGTGGAAAAGTTGCTGCACTTCTGCCTGAAAATCGATAGTGATGGTCTGCATAGTACTTGCCAGCATTGTTTATCGATCGCTTACGCTGATCAGATCGCCTTCGTGCAGATACTCGCGCATCATTAACTCATCTTCCAGTGACTTCCGCCGCTGCAATCAATGCGATGTTTCATTAGCGTCGGATAACGGGACTTTGGGTCAAAGAGAGAGCCGCATCATGGTAGCAAGGGGAACGTGGGGTGTAGGATTGGAGAGGGAGAAGGGGGGATGTGGAGATGGTGGAGTCGAGGAGAAAGGGTGATGAGTCATAATACTATCTCAGCCCTCTTCGCTCTCCCTCTGCGGACAGGTTTGGAAGGATGCCAGCGGGTTAGCAGTTGTACCAAAGAGACAGCTTCCTCTCTTTGACCCGAACCTCGACCTACGAGTTCGCCGCCGGGCAGGTTGACACTCGATAGCATAAGCACAGAATCCAGTCGCGAATTAGTCTCGACTTTCCAGCGTTTCTGTTGCGCTTCGGTGATACGTCCGATGACGACATCGCCAATCTCGCCGATGTACCTGCTCTTGACAGGCTTCACGCATACCAGCTTGTTCACTTGTTCGACGACGCCCGCCACTGACGCGTGCAAATCGCCATCGATTGTGTACGTGCCGTGGCCGCTGAATTGCGCTCAGGTAATAATTGCCTTCCTTCACGTCCCACCACCTTTCCAAATACGAAATTTGATTTCCCCCGTGGCGCCATTACAGCGCTATTTTAACACATACCGCATGAAGCCGGCCGACGCGGCGACTCGACCACCCGGAGTGACCATATTCTTCAGCTCGCTGACCCGGCCACTGCCCGACGCAGTGGTCGCGTCGAGCGGACACGTCATCTCCACAGACATTCTGCCAATTTCACCAAATTGCATTCACTTTCTCTATCTATTTTAAGTATCGCCTGGTGGTCGTCGTTCAAGACGAATATTGAAATGCTGTGTCTGCATTTTATTCTTTGCAGTTCATTCAGCTCTTTGTTGAGAAGCTGAAACAACATTTATTCCTTTTTCTCCAATTGACACAACAGATTTCGCAAGACAATGTTACGAATTGGACTGATTTCACATTTCTTACGATCTTCAACGGATGAGCGCAAATGAACTTAATAAGCTGTACTCTCGCGGTCTGAACACATAAAAGAGAGGAAACTTAAAATAGATAGATTGTTGATTATTCAAAGTGCGACTGAAGTATACTTTGCTTTCATAAAACATCTCTGCAGAACCAAATTAGCAGTCCCAAACGGAGAGCAACACCGAAAGAAAGCAATTATTACAACAATGATGATGATGACGACGACGACGGAATCGCAGAAGTAATTTACTACAGCTGAGAGAAATGATGATTGAAGAAGAACCGATAACGCACAATGTGGCAAACAGAAACCGAAGTTTTGAAAGGAGGAAGCATTCGCAAAAAATTCCGTTGCGAACATGTGAACAGTCGGCGAGCAAAAAAGTAGGGTCTGTACTAGCGGGCTTTCGACCGCGTCTCGTCCTTCTGGCGCTGCTCGTAGTGCGAGAAGTCGTCGAACAAACTGGTCGAATGCTTGAAGTCATGGATAATGCGGACAACCTGGCGCCCTTTGTCGTAGGGCACCTCCTGGGTGTCGCGCGAATTGGTCACCGGCTTGTTCTCGTTGTTCTCCAATCTGATGGAGCGCAGCTGCTGGTTGGGCACGTCCTTCACATACAGCCATCTCACGTGGAATAATCCCTTCCACTTGTCCTGCGCCCACACGCCCGCCTGGCTATCGTAGTCCACCGCCGACGTCATCTGCGCAATGCCGCAGAAATGCCCCGACGCGTTGACGGAGAAGAAAAGATAGATCGGTCCTTTGCCCTCTCGCTCTTTGAACGCGTTGTCCAGCCGCTTGTTGCCGTGCTCGGTGGAGCACCAGATGCTGTACTTGATGGAGCGATGGACGTCGTCCTCGGAGTAGCTCTTGATGACAAAGAAGCGCGCGCCCTTCATGTTCAGCGCCAATTCGGCGGGGTTGGTGACGCGCTTCAGCTGCGCTACGGCGTCCTCGGAGACGGGCTCCACCACGTCCGCACCGCCCGCGCCTCCGCTGGTCACCGCCGGCGGCGGCACAGCCGTCGCGGCGCGCTGTCCGCTTCGACTGCCGCCGTTCGATGCTACCGAATCGCCGCCGTTCATGGAATAGTCACCGCCGCCACCAGCCGTATAAGTCACCCCGCCGCCATTCGTCCACTGACCGCCCTTCCTGCCGTGCTGCTGCTGCTGCCCGTGCTGCTGCTGCTGCCCGTGTTGCTGACCGTGCTGCTGCTGCTGCACGCCGTTCGCGTGAGCCGCCTGGCCGGGCGCCGCCCACTGCGACGGCAGCGGCAGCTGGCTAGCGGGCGGCGAGATGACGGGCGGAGAGGTCCGCGGCGCCGAATGGGAGGGCGAGGGTTTGCGGTGAGCGCCACCGGCGACACCGCCGATGGGTAGTTTCTTGTTCTTTTCCTTAGCGGCCTCTTTGGGCGCCTGACGCACTTTGTCGGCCCACGTGAGCGCCTTGGCGGGCTGAGCGTGGGGACCCGTCACCGGTCCGAAGCCGGTGTGATGGTCCATACGACTAGGGTCCATACGGCTCGGACCGACCGGCTGCTGTCCTAGCGCCATTCCCGCCATGTGCTGACTCAAATCGGCGACGGCGACGCGGCCGTAGTGCTGCTGTTGCTGCTGCGGCATGCCGTGGCGGTCGTCGGCCAGAGCGTACCCGGGCGTCTGGTAATAGTCGTGCTGTTGTTGCTGGACGGGTTTGTGGTGNCTGCTTGCTGCTGCTGGGGCATGCCGTGGCGGTCGTCGGCCAGAGCGTACCCGGGCGTCTGGTAATAGTCGTGCTGTTGTTGCTGGACGGGTTTGTGGTGCGGTTCCGGACCGTGAGTCATCACCGACGGCTGCCAAGTCTGCGCGTAGTCGAATACCGACGTATACGGCAGCCCGTACGGAGGCGTCGACCCGTTCAGCGCCGGCTGCTGATGGTGGCCGGGATGGCCGTACAAGTCCGTCGGCGGCGGCCCGTACGGGTTAGACGCAGGTAGCGACACGGGCTGATGGTGGTACGAGTTCATCTGGCCCGGCCACACCTGCGTCGGGTCCATCGAATAGTTATTCATCGGCTGGTAGTAATTCATCTGGTACGGCTCTGGGTTCGCCATATTCTCAGCAAATACCTTCAAGAATTGATTCGTGATTTTTTACAAATTGACGACAATTCGATGCAATGAGGGGAGATTGATTTAAGCTAAAGTGTCAGTAGATTTTTGCGACGAATGAGTGAGGTTTGAGTGAGGGTCTTGCAACGGCTTAGCAAGAGACAAGATATGTCAGCACTGCTCGCGAAGCGCGCTCGGTCCAAACGGCCATCACTTGCACCGACCGCAAAACGAAAGCGCAAACGCACGGCAATAGTCGAGTTGGCCCAAGTGGATACGCCGTTGGGCTGAAATCCGTTTGAAGGGCCGCCGTGATCCCGGTAAGAAGAATAGTCCGTGGCCGAGCGCTCCGTCGGGCCTGAATATGCACAGTTGACACACCAAGCATCAGCCCACCGACTACGATGGCTTACCCATCGACTCCTTGGACATAACGAAAAACGCGCAGATAGAAGCAGAACAGAAGGATTATGTCTAAAAAGAAAATAAAGGAGGGTGCAAAACACAACGGCAAGCAATATCAACTATCCACTTTGCACTAGTCGACAGCTATGAAGCAGAAAATGGAAATGCATACGAATCGAAAGGAAACGTTTTTTTGACTAATTTTCAATTTAGTTATCGCATGTTATTCGAAATAGAGGAAATGATGCGACATAGTCGTGACATCGTGCAAGAGCGGGGTGTGCATGCTTCTAAATTGAGCGAAAAGGACACCAGCTTCGATTCGCTTCATTTTTCTAGCGAATTCCGCGAATTCTCCGAATTAAAGTAACAGATCAAAACATAGCCGTGAGGCGCCTACCTAATGATTGTCTACGAAAAACTAAATAATACGTCTACATGAAAGCGAAAGTAAACCTGAATTAAAACATGCCTAGCGTTTTCACCTATGTGTGCGTGTGTGTGGGCGATGATAGGAATGATTTTTTTAGTGTAAAAGACAAAGCGCGTGATATTAAACGCACATGCAAAATATAACACGAATGGCAATGTTCCATGATTCGTTCGTTCATGCGCATGCACCTAGACAAGGATATGTGATCGTTTGAATATTCAAATGAGCTAATACGCCCGTTCACCTTTTTTAACCAGACTTTTTCTGTCTGATTTCATATTTTTGCAAAGAATTATCCAGGAAAAATCTTTCTCACAAGGCGTTAGCGTAGAGCGTTTTTCCCAACATTTCCTGATCTCAAAGGAAAGCTCCTTCGCATACTCTGCGTAGTCAAATGACCGACGCTGTGGGCAACTACTCAGTGCAGCAACACGCAACAGGCGTTAAATTCTACTGTAAATAGTTCGAACGAAAATATGCGATTCGATGTGGTTGTACTGATTTCGGATATCTCCAACATCGAGAACTATTCGAGACGCTTTTATAAGCAGTTCTGGGACGAATTTCAGACGTTTATACTTTTGACTGACTGAAGATATGAGATATTTTCGTTTTGTCCAAGATGTTTTCTTATACGCTTTGTTGTCGTGGTATTAAGAAAGTGGGGCCAAGTTAGTCAGCAGAAGCTGTATGTAAACAAAAGGCGCTCGATCGCTCCACTAGGCAGTAGTTGTTCGTTTAGCGCGTTAATTATATCATTTTCAATTTTTATTGTCTCTTTCAGTTCCGTAACTTCACAGAAGAAGGAAGCTTGAACGGAAACATGGCGACGTTCGCGCCGACAAAGTCGGTGTCGGAGATCTTGAAGGAGGGTGGAGGGGCGGGGGAGATGGCGGGACGACAGAGCAAGGATGAATATCGCAAGATGAAGGAGCTGGAGGAGCAGCGCAAAGAAGGTACAGCTCCCGCGATGGTGGACGTGGATACGGGGCGCGACATCAATCCGCACATTCCGCAGTTCATCTCTCAGACACCGTGGTACGTTGGTTCAACGGGACCAACGTTGAAGGTACGATACTTTTCTTATTAATGTGCTTTTTCCCATCAATTTTGACCATTTCAGCACCAACGCCCACACGAGGAGCGAGAGCAACATCTGAGTGGATTGACTGAGTGGTATAAGCGTGGTGTGACGAGCAAGGTGGCGACCAAATTCCGCAAGGGCGCGTGCGAAAACTGCGGCGCCATGACGCACAAGAAGAAGGACTGCTTTGAACGACCGCGCAATCAGGGCGCCCGTTGGACAGGCGATGACATCGCTCCCGATGACCACATGCAGCCAAAATTAGGTTAGTGACTATTTTTGTGCTAGCATTATTTTTATCGGTAGCAACTCTTTGGATTCGTATAGCTATAAAAAGTTTAACCTTATTTTATTCAATACATCCCGTGGAGCTTATTTCGAACAGCAACTGGGCTTATTTCTTGTGACCTTGTCTTTATGTGATATAATGCATGATCATGTATAAAACATGGTGTTCTTCTAAAGAACACAACTTATCTTTCGGTCTTAACTGACTAGATTTCCAGCTATTCTATCAAACTTCAATGGTTGCAATACGCTGTTCTAAACCCAGCGGGATTCATTTCCTTCACTGGCTAGTGGGTGGGGTTCTTTTGTAGAAATATGATATCATACGGACCAATTGAACTGACAAGCCTTTGAGTTGGCTTTTTGCCTTCGATGTCGAGATGTTAAAATGCAACGCTGCAGAATTTGGCTATGATGCGAAACGAGACCGTTGGAACGGTTACGATCCGTCGACACACAAGCATGTAGTGGAAGAGTTCCAGAAGTTGGAAGAGACGCGTAAAATGGTGAAGGCACAGATGATGAAGGAAGGAGAGGGAGCAGGAGAGGAAAAAGCAGAAGGAGAGGATGAAGGAGAAGAGAAGGTGGCTGCCGTTGCTGTTCCTGCTGCTGCTGAAGGAGAAGATAATGCAGTGGTACAGTTTGGATTCACTTGGATAATTATTCTGTAATGTTTAAAGTCCACTTTTTTCGAACTGTAATTCATTAAATTGAGCTAGGCACTGTAGTTGGCAAAGACGGTCTCGCTTTTCGGTGTGAAAAAACCATTTTTCACTAAAAATTAATATCGTTAATCACTTTTTATGTGCGTAAATTGATAGAAAGAAACGCTATCTACTCTCGAAACAGTTTGCCTTATTAAATCAAAGATTTCTTGCGACTGATCGATAAATCTTGAATAAATATAAGGTGTCTCAGAAGTAACACAGCAGAGGGCTATTCACTTCTGTGACGACCTGTATAACGTATAGGTTAATGATTAGCAAATATTGTATTTAATATATATGATCGTTGACTTTACAGGACGATGAGGACAAATACGCCGAAGATGCAGACATGGCTGGTGTGACGGTCGACATGGACTCGCGCACTCGTATCACTGTCCGTAATCTGCGCATCCGAGAAGATACTGCTAAGTATCTCTACAACCTCGACCCCAACGGTCCCTACTACGACCCCAAGTCGCGATCCATGCGTGAAAATCCATTTGCTGTACGTCATCTTATTTATTTTACCTTCTTCTTTTAAGGTCGGATACTACGGTATATCCCACTATTTAAGACTGCTGTTTTTTTAATCAGTACTGTTATTATTGTATTATAATAGTATGTCGATTTGTTCAGCATTTTGGGGTTCGGTGAGAAATAGGAATGAGAGATAATTAAACATAATCGTGAACTTAGATATCTATATCTCCCCTTTAATAAGAATACTTTCTACATCAATTAATATGAAGAATGTCCTCTTTGATTTTTTTAAGTGGAAATAGTGTATAATTATTATTTGGTAAAGGATTATAAATAGGAGTAAGATGAGAAAACAGAATATGGCAGCCAAGCAATAGCCGCACTTTACCCGGTTCAGTTGCACCCGAAAAGATGCGGTAATAATGCCATGCTGTTAATGACGACGCTTTAGGGTTTGCCCGGCAAAGAGGCGGAATCGGTCAAGTTTTCCGGCGAGAATTTTATTCGTTACAGCGGCGAAGTGATGGATGCCAACGAAGCGCAAGTATTTGCCTGGCAAGCTCGCATTAAAGGTATTATACCATTTCCACCTAAATAAATACAATTGTAAGAGACCATTTTTTAAATGGAAAGGGAAGTTTTGCATGTTGATGTGACTTGAAAATCTACTCTTTAAAATGTAAAATGGGTCGTTTGATTTAGAATGTTTTCTTATAAAAGAGATATATTTGTCAGTTAAGTTCCCAATCAAAGCATCAAATTATAGGAATTGACGTTCACGCGTTGGCGGAGCCGACAAAGTTGGAGGCATTGAAGAAGGAATTTAAGCAGCAGAAGTCGGGTTTTAAGGACGAGCAGAAGCAGGCCATCCTTGACAAGTACGGTGGAGAAGTAAGTAGTGAACATTATCAGCTTTATTTCATCAGTCTTATCTTATCAACG
>NIUQ01000986.1:0-36715 GCA_002796945.1 Plectus sambesii | reverse complement strand
ATATTGCTATGAAAACCAACATTTCACGCACTGAGAGAGAAGTGAAAGCATAAAATGCACATAATTTGCAGTACTTTTATTTATCTGCGGTGTATAATCAAAGCTTGAGTTTTCAGAAGAAAGTGGTAAATTGTGAGAACTGTATAGAGTTATACGAAGCAAATAAGATGCGAGCTATAGTAGTAGTCAGACATTGGAAAGAAAATGTAAAACGTGGTGGACTGATCGACGTGAATGAGGCATATATTATCAGTGATCGTGAACTATGAACTCTGCTCGCGCGGACTAAATGAGCAGCCGGAGCTATGTCGCTGATCGATAACGTCTGTGGGTCAATCGAAAGAGCGCGCGCGCCAGCCTGCCGCTCCAGGCTCGCATTTAGTCTCACTCTGAGTCCTGTCGTGGTGCGTCTAGTCTGTGCACGTTCGCTTGACAAAATGACGCAAGAGGAAGGCGTTGCTGCGAAGGTGAAGCAGCGAGCGGTTCGCTGGCTCGAGGACAACCGCGGCTTGGTCATCGTCCTCTTCTGTCTTCCCGCCAGTCTCATCTTCGATCTCGCCATGCGCGTTCGCTGCTGGGTCAGGCGCACCTTCTTTTCCGCCCCTGAGAAGCACGATGATCGTGTACGCGTGATTCAAAAGTCCGTCAGCGAATGGAACAAACTGCCCAGTAGTGAACGCAAGCTGATGTGTACGGCCAAACCTACATGGCTCAGTTTATCGACAACATTCTTTCGCAAGGTTCGTTTGTTTCGGTCACCTTATAACATCCGACCGTTCAATCGCGTTGAGAAGTGTAGCAATGGTTAATTCAATGCAATAGTTGCATGACTGCAATAAGAATATGAACGCTTACAATGGTCATNTTACAACATCCGACCATTAAATCGCGTTGAGAAGTGTAGCAATGGTTAATTCAATGCAATAGTTGCATGACTGCAATAAGAATATGAACGCTTACAATGGTCATTTAACTGCAAAAACCACGAACGCCCGCTTCGTAATTACTGTTCTGACAGTACGGCATTTTGTAGAAAGAGAGAAAATCGAACAATATTTCGATGAATCCCCATCTTGTCGTACAATCGTACACTTAGTATTTATTTATGATATTTGAATAGCGAGTTACGTGATTTCTAACCTGCGAACATTTAGGATCAATGCCATCAGATTCCGATCGATTTGTTCGACATTCTTGAGCTGAACGAAGAACAGCTGACGATCAGAGTCGAACCGAATGTCACCGTACGCGACCTGACGCGCTACCTGGTCCCGAAAGGCTACACATTGGCCGTCACGCTAGAAATCGGCGACGCAACGGCCGGAGGATTGGCATTCGGCGTCGGCATGACTACTTATTCGCATAAAGTTCGTTCGCCCTTTTTTCAGAGTTATAACGCAAGCGCACCATTTATATCATGTTTACTTTAATGAGGATACTTTCCAAGTCAATGAGGCTGTTTTCCAAATCAAAAAAGACACTTTTCAAGTTAATATGAAAAAATGATCATCACCACCTTTGCGATTTCGTAGTTTTGAGATTGCAATTGCTACATTGTAATGGTCCTGTAATTCATGCTCATAATACTCTTACATCTCTCGGGGCTGTGATTGTGCTAAGCTCGGTGATTAAGCAATCTTCAGAGGTGCATCACTACTGATCAATCATGCCACTTGATGATATTAACACTGAAATAGTTTTATGTAATTCACTGCGGTTGGTAAATTGGGTAGATGATTGTAACGAGACAGGGAGACTGAGTTGCGGGTGTTACTGTATGTAAATATTTGAGCGGAATTTTTTCATTTATGGACCGCAGCTATGGCCGCAGATACGTCTGCTATGTGTGTGACTTGAGAGATAACGACGCATTGTCTTGGCTGTAAATTTTAGCCAGCATGTCTCCATCAATAATCACTTTTAGCCATTACCTTTTCCCATGCTCATATTATACCACAATCGGATATTAGATTCAACGTATCCCCAATATCGATCTCAGAATTCAACTCCAAAGTTGGAACACGAAAATTTAAATTTCAAGGAACCTCAATATTGTACTCCTAAAATCTCTATCCTGGTCCCACGAATCCAATGCAGTTGTTTATCTCTTCAGTATTGAACGTTTAGGTCGGCCTCTACCAGGAGACGGTGGTTTCTTATGATGTCGTTCTGGGTGATGGAAGCTTGGTCACTGCAACGGCCGATAACGAACATGCCGATCTGTACCGTTGCTTGCCCTGGTCGCACGGCACACTCGGCTTCTTAGTGGCTCTCGAGCTGAAACTGATTAAAGTCAAGCCTTACATTCACATGCAATATATTCCGGTACGCTTAATTTTCATTCAAACTATCGCAGATGTTCTTCCACGATTTATCGGGTTTTGTCGAAAGTAGGAAAAATATCCTGATAATAAGGGATTATCGTTGTGTGTGAGAATCCAAATAAACAGGAAGCAATAGATTGATTTTCGTCATTTCCCAAAACTATCCCGCGAACCTTCATTTCAAGGATATTGCGAAGGGTCTAAAATGCTATTTCTCCTATATTCCCCAATAGCCTGTAATGAGAAAATCCTGTATATTTAATCAATCTGAACGCAATTTTGACCATTTATGCTTCCACAAATTGAGAGAGAGTTCGATTAGTTATTACGAAGTGGTGTACATTGCTCATGAATGTATTTTAGGTCAAAAGTCAGGCGGAGTACTGTCGCAGATTGATGGAGCTATCTGGCGCGTTGGACAAAGACGCCGATGTCCCCGATTATCTCGAGGCGACCATCTTCAACCGTGAACGAGCGGTCATTATGGTTGGAAACTTTGCTGATGTCAAGACACCCAAGCAGTGGCTTCAAGTATGCTTTCTTACTTTTTCCTTCTTTTAAGGGGATAGGGTTGGACTAGTGACTTCAAATGATCCGTTACAATTCCTTGTTCACTTCTCGTGCTCATCGTCTGTTCTTGCAGTGACTGGTTGGTCCTCTCCTCGCGCCCTCTCCTTCCCTTCCCCGCTTTAGAGGACATGTTAAATTATGATCACTAAGAAACAAGTGAGTAGCTTTGCAAATTTTGGCGACCCTTTTTAGAAAGGTCTCAAACTTTGATAGTCCGAATTCTTGGGGTTATGCACTCCCCAAGCCGGCCTACCATTTTCCCAATAGGAAAATTCCTGCAGTAATCTGCTATGGATGAAATACGAATAATTTAGATCAACCATGTAACTCGCTGGTACAAGCCGTGGTTCTACAAGCATGTCGAGAGTTTTCAATATAAAAGCGGCGAAGAGTATATCCCTCTCGCTGACTATTTACTGCGACACAATCGAGCAATTTTCTGGGTGCTCGAGTCCATGATTCCCTTCGGTAATAATCCTATTTTCCGGTAAGTTTCCTATGTTCCACTGTTTTCAACGATACACTAAATGCGTGATCCTTTAAGCTTCTTCCTCGGCTGGATGTGCCCACCGAAACCGGCTTTCCTCAAATTCACCACGACAAAGGTTGTTCGAGAAATGACTTTTGCTAAACAGGTACTACGCTTCATTAAATTATCACATTTTAACTTTGTATTGAATGCATTACGAATCTTATTAGACAAACGCATTTTGCTTCAGAAAACCTGCCCAAGCGTATCAGAGAGCAAAATTCAGAAATCGAATCAGGCAAATCTGTTCTGTTTGACACTGAACAGCGCTACTCCTATACAAATTATATTAGCTATGCGTAGAATTGATTTAAAGTGAAGATGGTACGATTTCCCATCTGTAGCTCATTATTATTGTCTCATTCATGCGTGGATAATTCATTTTTAGGTTTTCCAAGACATCGTTCTCCCGCTTGACACGCTCAAAGATCAAGTGAATACGGCGATTGAACTTTTCGACACCTTCCCTCTGCTAGTTTATCCTTGCAAAATCTTCGATCACGGACTTCAACATCAAGGACAATTGAGGTGAGATTCGAATCTTCAAATTTTTGACATCGATTTGTCATCTTTGTCCCTCCCTCGCGGATATCTTTTTCCTTTCATTATGACGCATAGTTGTCCTTTAACCCGAAAGTAGTTCAGGTTGGATAATTAACTATAGTAAACCAAAGTATTAGCTATGGTCTAAAGGACTACATTAATTTTTGGCAAATTACTGTACTGTCGTTGCTTGACTTCAGGGTAGAGACGTTCTAAAAACTAAGCAAAACTTCAATTAGACTGACATTTTCAACGATTACGTTCATTATTAGCAAAGTACTGTACAATAGAACGTACCGAATTTTAAAATTTATCTCAAAATCATATTTGTATAAGGATCGTACCCGTTAGACGAGTAAAGATGAGGCAGAAGCAAGGGCGACCTCTGCTCATGATTGACCCGAATCCAAACAATAACCTGATTGTGGATGATAGCGCTGTACTTAATGAATACTGGAGCCAATAGGGGGTGGGCATTTGAGAAGATCCAGTAAACTGGAAACCCACTCATGGCCCTCGTAGGACACACGGTTTTGAGTCCCAAAGGAATCGCGACTTTTTGCATAATATTTTATTCTTTTCACATAATATTATGTTACAAAGGAAGTACCTTATCTAGACCTCCGCCAAAAGAACGTCTGACACCGGGAACGAACTACGCCATGTTCAACGACCTCGGTGTGTATGGTACGCCAGGCCCTGTGCAGCGTCGAGAGAAATACAATCCAACGTATGCGATGCGAGAAATGGAAAAGTTGGTCTTTTCTATTTCACAATTTAATTTAGACGATTGTCATCTTTATTAGAAGAGATTAACATCATGACACATTCATTTTACGTATTATCTCTCCTTATTTGTCATTCTCACTTTTTAAAGATCGCTCCCTAATCAACGGACACATTTTCCAGTTCAAAGAGGACGTTTTCCTTCTCAAATCAATACGAAAATTTTTTTCGTTAAAGTGGAGAGTGTCTTTGTATAAGGGTAAGGTATACTAACGACAGTCTCTGGGATCTGGTTCATGAAACTATTAATTGCAACTTTTGTTATTAGAATTGCGGCAATTGCGACGATACCCTAGCTGTGACGCGTACGTGATGAATTGCCCCGCACATCTTTCAGCTTGCCTATCGCCGCACTCCCAAGATTGTAATTGCAGCTGTTGCAATCACCATTGATTTTCATGAAATGAGTCCTTGATCGCGCTACTTTAGGTTCACTCGAGATGTCGGTGGCTATTCGTTTTTGTACGCCGATATCTTCATGACAAGAAAGGAGTTCGACGAAATGTTCGACTTGACGCTCTATCACCAAGTTCGCGACAAGTACAAGGCGAACGGCGCCTTCCCCCACCTCTACGACAAAGTTAAGCCCGAAATCGACGTCATCGCCATCGGAAATCAGTATGCTAAGGGCAATTAAATTTCTCCACGTGAAACAGGAACGGAAATACGAATGAAACATTTGCTTTGTGGTAGCAATATTTTTTATGAAGGAATAAACCATTTTACTTAACTGATCACTCGACATGAAATAATAAACGAACTGACGCTCAGCAAGGCCGGCGTGATTGTGCCTAAAGAACAACCAACTATCTCTCGCATTCTGAAACATCGGATGTTGAAAAAGTTGGCGTAAATGCGTTGAGCAGTATTGTTTCGCGCGGACACAGCGTAATAACTTAGCCATCATAGCGAGGTACATAAAAGCCAACAAATAATGCCTATTGAAACTACTATCACTGTCAACCATTCTCACTACTTTGTCATCTAAAAATGGCACGATCACAGCTTGGGCGATGTCGGCGGAGGGACAAATTTTGGTTGACGAGGCACTACTGGAGGACGGTGCAGTGGACTGTTGGGCGGGACCGTCCGATCGCCGAACGTCGACAGACGAGCGGGAGATGTCCGTTCGAAGGGCGTCACGTTATCAAAAGGCACCGGCTGGAGGAACAGTTCGTCGTCGCTTGGCGGCGGTGGAAGATCATCCTGGCTGCCAAACTCGTGAGCAGTGTAGTACGTATCGCCCGACAGAACGCTGCCCCATGAACCCTGAATATGCAAATGGCACCGCGTCCGTTTAGGGAACAGAATACAGTTGCACGCGTCAAATGAAAATGGCAGGATTTGTGTGTTTTAAAACAAGTTGGTATATTGTACCATTTCCGCTCTAATAAGGATACTCTCCACAATCAAGTCAGACACTTATGTAATCAAAATAGATACATTTCAATTCATGCCGGAAAGTATGTTGAGTTTGTTTTTAAGGAAAGTGTTCAGTTTCACTCAGAGAGCGTTTGACTTGATTTTAAAAGTGTCAAATTGAAAGAGGGAATGATATGATCGATTTTTATGAGGTGATAATTGTTCGTGAAAATTTGGTCACATCCATATCACCAGTGAACCCTGTCAAGGCCTTTTGATATCCTCAGTAACAGCGCTGGAGACCACAGGAATACATATCGCCCCTCCTTCGAATACAATGGTGCCTTGCAAACGTATTTCTTCACTCCTTAAGTACTCTTTTTGGAACAATGTCCCTAACGTCCCTCCCCGCTTCTGGGGTCCATTTCATAAAACTTTTGTAATCACAACTCTCATGATTACACCACGTTGATTAAACAGGCCCTTGGAAGCGCTTCTTATGCGATCGAATTCACCTGCTATATTCGTAGAGTATCGGTTATAATCACTATGTACAGCAAGGGCGAACATTTTTGTTAAAAACTCTACAAATCCAAATCAGTGACAGCAGTTCTTCGAGTTTTCCGTATACTCCCGCATCCTTTCTTTTCCTTTCAATGCAATATTTGCATCCAAAAGGCAGATTATTCGTATTAATAGGATGAAAGATAAAAAACGCTCTTATTACTGTTTTTCCCGCAAGCCATCTCTAGCTGGGGTGGAATTGTTGTACTGAAGAAAAAGATGCCGATTGGAGAAAGTCCTTATTATAAACACCCGTCACGTCCCATTTAGCAAAATTTCTAAGACAGCTAATTACAAATGAACAATGATGCCAAATATTAAAGCTAAATTCGCTTATTTTCTATTGTTTTCTATAGTATTTCTAAATTTATCTCGATTTAAGGAACAAAATAATATCACAAAGCTGTCACGTCATGCGAATCGAATAAAATGAATAATGCGCGGGTTGCAAGGCGTTGGACCACTGTTAGGGTAAGGAAATGATATTAAACGTATGCTCCATTTCGGTGTCATTCATTGATTTTCAAGCGCAACAGAGGGTAAGACTGCACAATGCTGCATTATTTCGCGCTCATATTCATGCAAAAATCATGACATTTATGCAAAGTGACGACTGGATTTCAGATTTCGCTTTACTTAAAACGAACCGTAAAAAATCACAAACGAACAAATCCTATTACAATGCGATCGGTCACTTCATAAATGAAGGCAGGTGCAATTAGTTATTTTGCAATGCATAGTATATTCCTTGCCATCACCAAATAAAGCAGAAGCAATTTTGGATAAATTGCGCACATGACTATAGGCATTTTAAGCAGAAATTAAATGATAACAAAACAAAATATAGTTCGAAAATAGGCATGACTAGAGTTATGACAACTGGCTGTTAGTGCGAAGTTGAAATCCAGTCGTCTCATTGCTCCGTGACCGAATAGTAAGGTTCAAATACGTTCTGCATCGACTTCACTTACGCGAGCTAGTGGTGCTCTCAGCGGCTGATCTCGCAAAGAAACTGCCTGATCATCATGTTCGGTGCTCTAAATGAAGTATGCGGCCTGACAAGGAGAAGTGCAGATTGAAGAAATGGTGAATAAAATAATATTTTTACAACAATCAACAAATCATTCAACTAAAAACAAGCGAAGCGTACGTATGGAAGGCGCTCACAGAATGACGCAGCTCAATTTTTTATTCGATCCTATTTAAGCAGTCAGAGTCGAGCGATCGCTATCGTGCTACTGTGGCTGCAAATCCGCGTCTACAACGACGCGAACAACCGCTATGCGACTTTACAGTAATCTCATAGCCATTGCCTTTTTCTACTGGGGCCAATTTCATAAAACTGTTGAGATGTTGAGAATTGAGGAACTGAGGTGCTCACCCATTGGTTGAAATTCAAAACTGACCAAGCGGCGTGCGCCTCAATTTCTCAATTCTCAACAGCTCAATAGCTTGATGAAATTGGCCCCTGTCAATCATTATGCAAAGTGGCAATCGTCTACGCGTTTGCAGGCAAAATTTCCACTTTGGCAAACTCCAGCGGCCACGAACGACTGCGAATAATTAGGGCCTAAACGGGGATCCCTTGTCCTCGCTATCGAAATTTAATATGCTCTCAGGCCCACATACTTCTATCTTATAAATAACGATTGAATTCTTTGCTGAACGTGATATGATGTCAAATCATATTACGAATGATTTGGTGGCTCAAGAAAGATCTTAAGTCAACTAATTTTTACTAAATTTTGACTTATACAGTCTTATACTACTTTCATCCTTAAGATATCATTTTCTCCAGAAGTTCTCCGTCCCCATTACTGCTCGATAAAATACTAGTCTCATTCGCAGCCATTTGCATCGTTGTTGGCGCCCCTAAATTAGTCCTTCACCAAAGATAATATGGCGATATTGTGTGAGCACCTGAAGAGTTTTGTGGGGGAAAAGGAAAATAGAGTGAGTGAGCAAGCGAAGAGAGGGATAATCGCGATGGTCACGAGGCTTGTGAGACGACTGGCACTGAATCACAGATGACTTACGGCCGGAGGAGAAGCATTATTGAGAAAGAGTTCCTTTGTTCGCTTATTTTGCTCCAGATGCGTGTTGGCCGCTGGCAAGTCTAAGTTTGGCTTCACTTGATTGTCTCCAAAGGTTGGAGCTGAAAATGAACATTCGTCTATTGCAAGTTCGTTGGCTTAGACGCATTTCGACACAAATTTTGACACATTTTTGTTGGTTTTTCTGGATTTTGTCCTTTTATAAGAGTCAGCAACTCATCGAATCCCGTATTTGTTTGGCGCACTATATCATTGAGAGTTCTTCCGAAAGCTTGAACGATGGATCTACATTAAAGATGAAGAGAACTGCCTTTCGTGGAGCGGACTGTTAACGAGACTTATGAGGGGAATCTACGTACGTGGTCTATGTTGCTGTTGAGGGGCTTGATGATGATGAAAATGATGGTGATGAACTTGTGGATCTGCCGGCACCTCTGATCTCAACGGCAGCAACTCGTCTTTAATAGGTTTCAAATCGCCGTAGACATTGGGTTTGTTTGTCGAAACTGAAACATTTCAAGTGAGTACAGAATAAAAAATTGAAGAGACCGGAATGCACGCACGCTCAGTTTGTGGTTTTTACGCGCTGCTTAATTGATATGATCGTAAATAACATGGCGAAAGTGAACATTTGATCATTTATTGTCCATCAAAATGGCGTTTAAAGATTTAAAATTTTGACATGCGCGTCGAAAAAACGATCGTTCGCTCTACTTCATTTTGAATTTTTGAATTAATAATGTCAGTTCAGGATGTTGAATGGTGATTATGGTGACTATAACATAATAAGTAAACATTTATGGAACAAATATGAACCTGGTTTATTCATATCGTCGTCATTGTAAAGTGGCTGAGTCGGGGTTGTGGTCGAATCGCTTGTTCGATTGCGGATACAGCAGAAGAGAACGATCACGAGCACAACAATTATGATGATAATCACCGCGATGACTATGATAATCCACCCTAAATAATATTGATTAGTCTTCAGTAAATAGTTTGACACATCAAAGACAAGATTCCTTAACAGACAAGAACGCAAATAACATTTTGATCTTGATCTTTGCTCTACTTCGATTATTAAATACTAAGCGATAGAAGGCTCTGAACGATCTTAAAATCAGCAGCTCATAATCATATAGCGAAGAGCTTCTATTGATTGCGAAATGCGACACTTCATCTTTTGTCCCTAAGTCTGTCCCATCCTATCGGTTCGCACAAAAATATCCGTCTCTTAGTTGAAAATAATAGCAATCACGCGTTATCTGTGACATGAATTTGAATGAATACATTCGTTTATTCATCATTTCAATGGTTTCGAGACTGAAAGTTCATTACGTTTCGCCTATTGGACTCTTAAAAATGACAGATTATGGTTGTGTGACGCGGTCCGAACCTACGATCATTATTGAGCGTTTTTCTCTCTCCTATCTTTGGAAAGTTAGCAGAATGTACTCTGCAATATATCTAAAAGCCTATTTTCCACAGCGAACCTACTAAAGAGAACGATACTGAACAGTAAGTTGACTTACATGGAAAACCGCTGCTATCACTGTCAGCCGCCGGCGTCGCAGGTCGAGTGTATTTTTGCGGTGTGAAGGGCGCCTCCCAGTTCGGCATGTGAACGGTTCTCTGTGGCGGTGGAAGGGCACCGGGAACTTTGAAAGTCGCGCATTGATCAATGGCCAATGTTGCTTCCTTGGGTACGGTAGAGGTGAACTCTTCGAACTCGCTGCCCGTATTGCGGTAGTACTCCATCGGTGTGAACCGGAATCGAGCATCAATATGATAGTCGATGTCGGCGTCTGTAATTTAATCCAGTCGATAACTATTCAGCGCAATATTATGCAGCTTACTGGACATGCAGCCGACGAAGTTCTTTACGCCACCGGTTTTGTTTGTGGTCTCGAAACCTCCAAGGTAAATCTTTTCCACGGTTCCTAGTGTAACTTGATAGCTATCAGGATTGAAGGTGTGCTTGACGGAATCAACCTAAGAGTAAAAAAAGGAAATACAACGGATGAAGTAGAATTAATAACTGATTGATAACACACAAGCTTTTCGATCACTAATGGTCGTTTCATATTTCGAAGTCGGTGTTATTGCCGGCAAGGTGCTAACTAGCGCGCCAAGAGTTACACAAAAAATTGACAACGTTATCCAGCAGGGATCCCAAGAATGCGGCAAGTTTATGCTACTTTAAACATCAACGCCAGAAAGACTTTGGATAAAGTAATTAATAACGACTTTCTTTCATTTTCGCGTATTCTCAGCAGATGGAATAAGGATTTGCATAAAAAATCAAGCGATCGGGACATTTGTTTTGGCAAGCGATTGTGAAGCAGACTGCAGCGTGTTAGCCACAATAAAAATTTCTTACAATGACAGTGATTGACTTGTCTCGGAACGTCGTCTGGATGAAATGCCGATAACCATCGGAGTAATTGCCGAGGAACGTGAAGACCTGTGTGTCGAGTGGGGGAAGGATTAATCCGGCATTTACCGAGCCATTCTTGTTGAGAATAATCTCCAGTTTTCTTAAAGTGAAGAAACGTTTTCTGCATTTAATTATATTGCATTTCGGGAATTACATTGACTGTGCGAACTGAACAACAGCGAGATAGCGCGAGTGTTTCGGCACTTGGTCAACAGCAGGGGCAAAGGCGAAGTGGAAGCTGTCACCCTTGCGATTCGTCGGCAAAACGAATCGCTTGAGGATGGGCACCATGTCGAAAACGAACGCCGCCTGCCCTTCGAAAGTAAGACCATTATCTAAATGTATTCAAGATTGTGTTCGGTAGCGCGGTCTATTTAGTTTAGCAAAAATCACCTTCAGAGCACGTGCTGCCAAAGTATGATGTCTTGCTGCAGTCGCAACTGGCCACGTTCATCGTGCTCGGATCGAGATTCTGCCAATCGACCGTACAATGACCGCTGTTCTGACATGTTAACGTGTCGCAGTTCGTTTTACATCCAAGACGTACGGCGTCTGAAAACTTGCAGTAGTTTAAGATTATTTTAGGAATCGCAAAAGAACAGTTTCAATTGCATTTTGGGGCCCAGTTTCATAAAACTAATGCAAATGTAAAATGCAGAAATATAGTTCGGTTTCTGCATTCTCATCACACATTCTGTGAAAAAATGACCGATGAAAACTCAACCTTTTCCATTTACATTAAGTTAATAAGACTGGCGTCTGAAGCGCTGCACTGGTACTCACCCGCTTTATGTAATCTCTTTCATAGATACGGTCATTAATTCGTCTTCCTCGCAACTTTTCTAACCAAAGAGCCTCGTTCAAGAATTCTTACAAGTCGAAAATCATTCATAGCAAAGAAGGTAAAGAAAAATTCCTAAGGCATTTGCTTAAAGGTAGTCGGCATGACTTTAAGATCTACTGCCCGAGGACCAATTTCAAAGAACTACTCGGTGTTGTGAATTCAGTAATTCAAAATCAATTCCATCTGAGCACCCGTTTTGTGCGTGATACTGCGGTTACAACTCCGCAGAATTGGGACTCAATTCTTAACATATTTTTGAAATTTGCTACTACCCGAATCTATCAGACTCTCAGCCCCCGCGCATCCGTTTGCATGCAATCAAATAGCACTAACACCGATCGTCCGGACGAATTCCTCCATATTGCAAGTCGACCTTTGCATTGCCAACGCTGAAACCGCGCATGCAACCGAGGATTGGTGGGTAATCGGTGTTGTAGATTGCGCGCGTCGACACTTGGCGCTTCAGTCGACGGAAATTCCTTCCTTTAGGCTGTGGCACGCCGCCGACATAGAGGAGCGTGTACGGTTCCAGGCCGCCGCTTGGCGCCACAGGCAGTACCGGGGGGTAGACCGTCACTGAAAAATTACCATCATTTCTCTGTGAGACGCATATTTGATATTATTTACACAAATCGAGGCCCTCGGTGAAGCTAGTAATGTAGGAGCTAGAGAGTGTATGAGCGCCATCAATGATGCACATAAGGCGATCGACATAGAGTGACGTGTGCTTCTCTCCGTAGACGATGAGCACCTGGTTCCAATCCATGTTGCTGAATTCTAAAAAATCGTTTATTTGACCAGTGCATAGCAAAGAAGTCAGGAACAAGGTTCATTCTACCAAAGAAACGCGTCTTTATTATATAACTAGCGTCTGATGTGGATTACTCGCTTGTGTTTACTAATCACGAGGTATTCAACAACTTTTTACACTAGCAACGGTGCACTTGCAAAATTTATATCTCTGCTGCGAGAGATGCAAGCTGTACAAAAAAAGGCAAAATATAAGAACCAACCTTTTCCAGGCTCGGCAGTGATGGTGCACCGTTGTACAGTTCGATCGTTATTCAGCGTTAAAGAAACTTTGTTTTCTTCCCACAAATGAACCTGTACGAAGTTATATTTTTCGTCGTGGGCATAGACAAGCATGGCGTCACTCTGATCAGTTCGGAAACTGAACACCATTGTGTTGCTGAGTGGGCTGTTCTCAAAGTTCTGATATCCCAAGAAGCCTTTTTTAAGGTCATGGAAACTGACTTCAGTATCCGTGTTGACACCTGAAATAAGAGAGTTATTTTTCAGTGGCAAGCTGCCGTTGAGCAACCGTAGAGTTTATTAGTTATATTTATTAAAGCAATATACTAAAATAGCAAAAGGTAATGCGCCTTGATGAAAGAGTTATGCTACACAGATTTGGATTTGTCTCCTTTCTGGCTTGCAACTACAGTATGCTTTGGCCGTGCTGCTACCACAGCCACATCGACTAGCTGTCGCTCAACATCAACTTGACATGTCGACAATATGCCATCCTCTTTTATGATGATTTGTTAATACGTCGAACGTAATTTGCACTTCTACGTTCATGGAAACCTTCCTTTAGGCTCTTTGCGCTTTTATTGTTTAAGATTAACACTTTTATAAGCGAAAAAGTTTCGTCCCTTTTCCTCTAAACATTTCCAAATAGTTTTACGCGAAAAATTTTTGTCTTACGAACAATCCAGTATAGCGCGCAATAATCGCGTACTCTCTATCCCTTCTGATAGTATTGCGGCAGCACAAGGCATAAGTGATATCAACATTGACAATGCTTTAGACATCACAATCTTTTCAAATGATTTTGCTTACTGTGTTCGCAGTTCCTTCCAGAGAATATCCATGGATTGGCGCAGACACAGTAGTACGATCGTGCCTCGTAATCTTCAATGCACTCAGCGCCATTCCTGCATGGATTGCCGCCTTTATTACAGGAGTCTTGACAATCTGGCGATAGATAAGCTGCATCGTCAGCATTTCGCACAGCTTCTATCAGATCAAAAGGTTCTTCGTCAATTTCTAACTGTTTAACACAGCCAATCAAGCCGCCTTCGCTGAAATATGACATTCATATGCAAAAACATTGCCAAAAGTTCAAAAATTTGCATGTAAAATCTGAAGACTCGAACTGTCAGCTTGAAAAAAGAATAAATTAAGAACGATTTGGCACCGAACACGCTTCAAATTTCCTCGAGATAAATAAAGAATCCCAAAAGAAAAATCTCTTTGATTTAAAATGGTAGCCTCAGGTGCGCTCCTCTGAAATTCTGTGGTGCAATTATATGCGGACAACTGGCGCATTAATCAGGAAGATTTAGGAAATGGCTGTCAATGTCTAAATTAAATATAATTGTGCAGACAAATTGCGTACAAAATAGAAGAACTCGATTGAATCTTTTTTGCAGTGATGAAATGAACGCTATACAGCCGACTGTTACTAAAAATGCTTGCTACTTTCTGTGTCCGACGTTCAATCGAAGGCAGAATGAAGACGGAATTTGGTCCCAGCTCCGAAATTTCTAATTTGAAAAATCCACGAATTTTAGTTTTGGAATTAAAGTAGGCAGCCGATGTTTGAATACTGAGGCCGTATTCAGTAACGCACCAAAGTGCTCGCGGCGTGCACTCTCACTGTGTTAAGAGATACGTAGAAGTGCACGCCGCGAGCTCTCCGGCGCGTTACTGAATACGGCCCCTGGATTTTTCGCGGGGATCCGGCTTGAATTCGGGAGTTTCGTAAAGTTTGTTCGGTGTCTCAGACTGGGTCGCTTACTTCGTCTTGTCGCCACCAATAATTAGCGGGGAATCAAACGTTGTGTCTTTCAGTACTTCATTCCCTATCAATTGATAGAATCTGCTTTGCTTGTCGAGGCTCAGTCGCAGTTCATTCGACTTGACTTGAACGAGAACTCGATGCCAAGCAGAGTCGTTAAGCGGCGATTGCGAAACAAACCCAACAACGCGATCAAAAGTCCTAGGATCGTCCACTTCTCCGTCATTAATGTTGAAATGGTATTCGAACAGGTGTCCTGGAACGGCAGTGATAATACTTTCGTTTCAGGGAAATGAGAGGCAGTTTACCTTCTTTTAAATAAATTTTGAAATTTCGTTCAGAGGAGGAGGCTATACTGGCTATCAGTGTCGAATATTGCCTTGTTCTAAACCAGAAACTAAAACTTTTTCCTTTCCACGTGGCCGTCTCGAGCGTTACGTTGCGTGATCTCATTGTCACAGCGTTCGCGCTCAGTGCTGCAATAGTTAGTGTTTGTTTTGAGGAAGAGGTGCATTTTACGAGCAACAAGCGTTTGTTCCGGCAGCTAGAGCGATTAACATAGTTATGACGTTTGCAAAAACTGTGATTACCTTAACGGAGAGTCTGATATTCGCATTCTCTTTCAGTTAAGTGCTTTTGCTGGTCAATATTAATCTACGTGTACTGTACATGTACTTGGCAATAAAGAGGTTGTATAAGTCCTTCATCAATATTTAGCGTTAATCCCACATCGATCGATGTTGATTCTATTTAAAGAGGCTAAAGTATTCTTTTCGCCCGTTACTAACAAATAAATTTTCAGTATATTTGCATATCTACTTTTCCTTGAAAAATAATTGTTTCCAGGGGCCTGTTTCATACAACTATTGCAATAGCAGAAGTGCGAAACTGCAAACGCGGTGATTGGTCAGAAAAATAGGACCTAACTAATAATAACTGGACAGCAATCAGTAACAACGCTCGCAATTTTGCAGTTTTAAAATTGCAATAGTTTTATGAAATAGGCCCCTTGTACTGCTTCGCTAATGCGAATAAGAATACGATTGAAGTTGACATATTTGCTTACCGTCGCCTTTGCACTGCAACGAACCAACGGTAAATCTACCATCGTTCTGCCCCTTATCTTGGAGAACGTAAATTTTTGTAATTCCCGCCTGCAAGCCGTACATCAGGCCTTCATCAGCGCCCTGTTCGTTGGCATCGCAGTTGCATCTCTCTGAAATTTTTCATAATTTAATTTGAGGCCTTTTTAAAAAGATAACTGAGGGGCAAAACTTACTTTTATATTCACAAGTATTACTGTCGTAACATGGACAAGTATTATCAGTACGGCCGATCTTTGCGATGCTAGTTTCTGGCAGGGCGGCAGATTCGAACCAGGTTTGCATTTCCTGAAAACTAAAACAGAAACGGTACTACTTCTGAATAATTAGTTGTTTGGCTCAGAAAATGAAAGCTCGAAAGCAGGAATCGTTGCCCGTGTGACGGCAAATGACCGATTGAAAATTCAAGCGCATCATGGCTTGCATTGCATCTTATGGCAGATTCTCAAAATATGTGTAAGACAAAAGTATTTGTCGAGGTCGTAATGTAAAAAACATTAAAAGCTTCAAGTGAAACAATTACGAGCGCCCTGTTCAAACTTGCCGCGCCCATAGCGTGCTACTCTGATATCTTTATTGATTTTTTGTTCGGTGCGTGTAACGTGTCCGAAGAGCGGTCAGCCGCTCTGACACTGACTTTTGTAGAAGAGAAGGACATATTTCTTATAAGCGGGGCCTCTGCTCTTTGTGCTTTTATTTTGAATCTGTGGCCGATAGACATCGCAGTGTTGTTGAACAACGTGCATCTCTTCTTCTTGTATGAAGACTCATCGTTCAGGCTTTTGCAAGAACGTTCAAACATCATCATATACTAAGCAATTTTCAAAATCCTCTTAATTTGTGGCTCTTACTCACTCAGACAAAATCCAGAAAAGCCGACGAACCTGCGTCTTCTACATGCAAAAATAACTCCTGTATCTAGATTTGACTGTGAACCCTTGCGCTCTGATGTTTCAACACTCCACATTCGTTATATGTACTATGTACCACTACGTGCAGCATTATAGCTACATTCAAAGTCGGGCATAAGCCGACGCTTACGCAAATATGAGCAAAAACTGTCCCCTTATCGTCCTATCAGTTGACCTTTGCTGTCTAAGCATGTTTACGGCTAGACACAAAGCACAGACGCTGTACAGAGTTTGAAACTTCAAATAACTTACCGGAGCGGTGCTTGACTGCAATTATATCGTAAATATTGAACACATTCGCTTGATCGCTTTACAAGCAGACCCAGTTGGTCGGGTGAAAATAGTCTAAAGTAGAGCAGCTGTCTATACGCACATAGCACTAAAAAGGCTTCTTAGGAAGCGTGAGAAAAGCTTGAACTGATTCTACAAAATGGTGACATTTTTTCGTTCAAAAACGACAACTTTTTCCTCAAAAGAATTTGGAGGAAACAATACAGAATACTGAAAATTGATTTAGTATGCTTCATAATTGAAAAAATTGCTTCTGAATATTTCTTAGCTACATCGCCACAACGGCGTTGTTTATTATATATATATGCCCTCATGTGATGAACTGCCTTACGGTCTGTGACAATTGAAGATCAGAAAACCGTTAGCCATCGCATTTTGCGTTAAGGGCATCGCTAATAAAAGGAAATCTAGTAAACATATATAATCCTTCTTAATACCTAGCTGAGTGAAGTATAAAAACATCATATCACACATAGGATTAATCTCAGTGCAAACTGATATGGCGAGAACTTATGAAAGTAAGAACTCATCATATAGCAGGCGTGCTAAACAGGGCAACAAACTGCTTACCTGTATGTCAATGGAAGAATTTGATCGGGTACACTGTGCGACCGTCCAATAGTATCATTTGGCATATTATGAGTTACGGTACTCACACCATCCTCACAAAGAACGTATGTATCACGGAGCGGACCATTACCATCGACGTCAATCTGGTACACACCAGGGGCCCTCTCGCCCAGATCGTACGCTTCCTGACAGCTTCTCGGTAAATCAGCTAAATTACGGATATTTTTAGAAAGCTACTTTCGATGTAAAAGATTATGGCATTCTTTATCATGAAGTTAACGTCGAACAGCAAATCCCATCAAGAAATTCTGATAAATTTACCGAAAATAGCGTAAGCATACCTTAGCAGAGAGGTAAACTCGAATAAGACTGTAATCATGTTGAAATAGCAATGAAAAATGCTATAATAATATGTATAATAATATTGATAATTCCCCCGCACGTAATGTCCTCCTGAAAACTATCTGCCTATGCAGGAATGTATAATTACTTGGTGAGTGGTTCAAAAAAGTTGCTAAGAAACTTACAAAATTGACAATAAAGGCCGATAAATCCAGAATCACAGGCGCAGGACAGCTTTCCCTCGGGGTTCTTCATGCAGGTACCCCCGTTTTGACATTTCATTTGGTCACGTGGCTGGCAGGTGACCAATGGCGGCTGCTCCGTACCAGAATCTTCTGTGAGCGCAAATAAGCCTAAGAAGTCGAAATCGGCTTCGGCCGGTTTCTTCTTTTCCGCTGTCGGCTCTTCATCCTTGTTATCATCATTTTCGTCGTCGTCCTCCTCTTCGTCCCCATCGGTTGTCGTTGAGGTGAGAGAATCGTAATCTTTGCCTTCATCCGTGCTGGTTGGTTCGTTTTTGACTGAGTTGTCTTCTTCCTCAAAAGCCACCTTTTCAGTCGTCGATTCAGAGGGCTCTTCACCAGCCACGGCATTGACTGCAGCCTCGTCGCAGCTGCTCAGTGGTCCATTTGATGTCACCTGAGATTTCTTACGGTTAAACATAAAAGTGGAAACGGATCACTATAATTTGAGATTTAATGTACGAATGCTTCTGGTTAATAAGAGCAGCTGTAATACGAAAGGTCCTCATGCTATTCAGAGAAGAGATCGCGGGAGGGGCCTGGAACAGCGCCATGACACTTTGGTGGGATATTCTTACGGCAGGTTCTAATGCGAGGACCCATTTGGTACATGACACTGCGTTAAGAGCAATCACTTTCGTTCGCTTGCAGCGACCACCCTCAGCGATGGATCTCAAACCTATTGGCTCAAGAACAATATGTAATATATGTATTACACAACTCAAAAGTTGGGGAGGGGTAAGTGCTCAAGTATGAATAACGCTGAAGCACAGAGATATTGATCTACTTGCGCATTACGGGAGGAAGGAGTCCAAAAATGTAAATAATGTAATGTGCAAATAACATAATAAACCTTGTATTACCTTGCTGTTTTCATCATCGTTGTTCAGGTGGGTTATAAGAGCAACGCGTCCAACGTAAGGCTCTTTGAGACAGCCAAATAATCCTATTCCGTTGGCTCCTTCATCTGCTGAACCACCAAAATAAATAGCATCTGAGAAGATCAATCGATCAGTCGTGTCTTCCATTTCCAACGTCGCTGTTTTCTCTTCCCCATCGATTATCACTTGCACTTTACGCATTTCATAGAAAAATGTAATAACAACGTCGTGAAAGCTGAAATTATTCACCATTTCGAACAATCTATAATTTCTTTGATAAGTGGGCCGCCAATGGCGATCCTTCACCTCTGGTCAATACGTCCGTCTCATCCCAATCGTTCGCGCAAAAGAACATATCTGCTCGTTGAAATTTTTTTATTGCCCTCCATTTTTCTGAGACACAGATTCAAATGGACGCATCAGCTATTTCATCCCAGCCTAATGTTATGGGCAATTTGTTTCGAGAAGGAAATTTGAGAACACGTCAACTAATAAACTCTAAAAAAGTGGGATAGCAAACTTTTTCCGATCTCTCTGCGGCCCGCGCCCTTGTCATATCAAAGCAACCATTATGGAGCGCGTTTTATCTCTATGACATTTGCAAAATATACTCTGTTAGCAATTGAAATTTTTTTCGTAGTGAACCTGTTTTAATTAATCGCTAATCTCGAAAATAATTCACTTACATCTCGTCTCCTTTAGGAAAATCAGGGAAATCCATTGAAATGAGATCACCTATGTGAAAATTAATGCTGTCTTCGACATTATCGTTGTTAATGAGTTCCATACTAAGAATGCCCGTAAACTGATTTTTTTCAGATGTTACCGCCGCGTGCAATAATAAGCCTTCATCAACATTTTTTCCTACCTAAAACTTTCAATGGATGAAGCAAAATCGTGTTCTTTTCTTTTTACTTACCCTAAATGCGAAAGCAATCCGTTCCGGCTGCCTCTCGTTTTCGTCCAGACGGTACCGAATAAAATTTTCCGAAGTGACAGCAACAGGCAATGAAGCTGAAAAGTGATATTCTTCATAGTTTAGTATAATTTCGTTCATATATACGATAAGAAGCACTATTACAGAGTGTGAATCAATCAATTAGCGTGGATGTACTGCCTTTGTACGAGCTTCGCAAACTTGTAAAATTGAAGGTTATTGCAAAATGCGGTCACGACTATTAGCCGCGTTCAAAATACGGTCAGATCATCCCGCATGTGATTTCTCTATCATGATCTCTCAGTTGATTGCAGCTAAAACACTCTCTTAAGTAACACAAATGAGGAACAATTTATCCACCCAGGAAAAGTACACGAAAAAACGCCTTCTATACCTGTTTGGCACTGGGCACCATGACGGCCCGTAGTAAAGCAATCACAAACGGCTCTGCTGTATTCGTTGATGCAAGCGCCGCCATTGCATTCAAAGCCATCGCACGGATTTTTGCAGTCGTCAACGACATCTTTGGATTGTGTCTTGACGGTGAAGGTGAGGGGTACGTCGAGATAAACGCTGACTAATGTCACGCATCCGACGATGGAAACACTGGATTCATCACCTAAACAAATTATGTTTGTTGGGGGAGTAGCTGACTGTCTTTCGCAAATAGAGACACAGCAGAGGATAAGATAAGGTATGACACATTTCCGAACAGGAACCGTATGTAGGTGGAGAGATGAAGAGGAGCTGTGTATGGATCCATTCCGTTTATCGGTACCGAGCATGCTTACCGATACCAATCCGTATTAACTATTATTCAGCGTCACTGATTCACTCTCATCATGACGCACGCCCAAGCATATCGATAAACAAAAAAGCGTCCTTTTACATCGTATAACACAAGAGCGATGATTTGAAAATATCGTATACGGATACCAGTTTCAAAATTGATGTTCCAACGCATCTACAAGCTCATTTTTTTGCATCTTCGACCGAAAGGCTCTGTCATCCCTGCCCTATTCCACAAATGGTAAAAGTAATTACAATAGTTGCAATCTAATTACTTTTAGGTGAGGGACGCCCAGGCGAGAAAATTTGTTAACATTATGCAAATTTTGTACTTTTTTATTGTGAGATGACGTCATCTCGCATCGCGCCACTGTTCTTCTGCCCACTTCACCAGGCTAACGTCGCAAGGGCAATTTAAGATATAATTCATTTCACTTATCCATTTGACTTCGAAGCACTACTTCCCGCCAATAACGAGCAAATACACGCTTATCTTTACTCATTAATGTCGTAGTCAAACGAATAACAAATGAGCCTTACCGACTGCTCCCAAGTTGATAATAACATCCATTTTTTGGTCGGTTGGGATCTGTTTCTCAATTGGAATTCGCGCTTGGGTGCTTTTGCCAAGTGTGATACCCAGCGCATTCTCATCCAAGTTCAAGTCAAGCACAAGAGAAATCTCTTCGCCAGTCGCGATATCTGAATGAAATGGTCTCAGAGTACAATTATGAAGTCTACTTGAACACAACATTTAAATACAATGCATTAATATCTTTACCACCTCATACTCAAATTGCACATCAAATATGCCTTAATGATTATTCATTCGCTTCATCGAAATCAGTCTTATTCTCGTATACTTTCATTTTACGCTTGTCGAATTTATTTTATTTTAAAGCTTACCAGGGATTCAGCTTCGACTCACTTGCCATAAAGAATATGCAGAATAGGCTTTGAAAAAATTGTATTGAAATTCGAAAATTTGAGCTAAATGACATTGTTTAATGGAAAAAACCGTACCATTCTTAACGTTTTCTGATTGCGCAATGACAGCGCGGGAACCATCATAAAGGTAGACGTTCAGGGCCCGTTGCTTGATTTCCAAGGACAATTCAAAAACAGTTTCATCCGCGTTCTGCATTTCGCCCTTGAGCGTCATCAGCTGTCCTTCGGTCGAATGCGTAGCGAGTCGCAAGGCCACCGTCAACTTCTTCTTCGGGTCCCATTCTATTGAATCAAATTCCACTGATGATCGATCACTCGCTAATGTTACTGTTTTGCCAGGAATTTCTGTTGCCGTTCCAAGCGATAATGAATTAGAAAGGGTTACTAGTGTGACGCACAGAAACAGCAGCATTGTCTCAGAGTGACCTAACATTTTAGCGAAGAACAGAAAATATGGTATCGCCGCTGCAGTTCAGTCCAATACCCACTGGCGTTGCTGATAACGCTTCTTCTATGAAATGAAGCTTCTTTTAAATAACAAAACAGGTGCCTACAGGACGCAGCCTATACGTTTAACAGGTATAGGCAAAGGGTGTGCATGCGGGCCTTACTCCACAGCCTCCGTCCGAGACGCCCAAAGAAAAGTAAATACAGACACGCTTGATAAGCAGTCCCGAAATGCGGCCGCCTGCGACAAAGTCCGACGCCGCAGTCTCTTCTTCGTTTAGTCAGAGCGCGTGGGCGTAGGGGAGCAGCTTTCAAGCGATTCGCCTGTCCGTTCCTTCGCCCCTTCCACGCCGAATCATCTCATATTGACACCTTCGTCGCTCGCTTTCGGCCGATTTCTGTTGCTCTCTTCACACTTTGCGCATTTGGGCGACAGTCAACAGCTTAATACGGCCGTTGATGCATTGTAAATAGTCGCGCATACAGCGCGCTGGCGCCGGTCGGAAATACGAAAGGGCCGTCAAATCGCTCATACAAATACCTCGCCTGTTTCCATTATTCGCTCGCACTACAGCATTGTTAATCACACGCGGACACACGAGCAACAGAGGAGGCAGTACAACCGCGCACGCTCGGTTTAAATAAGAAGTTCCAGATACCTAATTAACATCGTGCTCGCTATGAGGCGGTCTTCCTATTAGCAATTAAGAGGCGCAGGCAAGCAGTCGGCTGCTGACTAAATGAGCATATATCATCTACGCACAACCAGTAATAATGAACCGCGAGACTTGTATTCAATCGTTTCGATTGTAACATAGAGTCGATCAACAATAATTCTATCTATACGTCGATGTGAGGAACTTCGTCGAGTCGTGTCAACGGCGGCAGTCGGATGCTATCCCGGCGCACAATCTCCGCGCTCTGCGTAATGTCCACTTGACTGAGACCAAATCCTTCTTCGAGATTCTGCAACGACTGACATTTGCAATTTGAGCGGCGGTTAGGGTGTAAGAATGTTCCATGATTACATAAGAATCTGATCAACTCATGACTCACACTCTTCACTATGTGTATAATCTGCGCACTTTAGGAGTAGCTTGTACATACTAGGTCGCAACCTCAAAACTAGCAATCAATTTGAGTAAACGAAACTTTACTTTATATTATTTGCGCATTCCAATTGCAAATAATTGCAGTTAACAGAGAACTAGTGACTTATTCGTGCCTCGTTTATTTTGGATGTCCCTCGTCATTTCCTACCAAATGGCACATATAAACATTGAATTCCGTAGCGTTTTTATGATCGTTTTTCAAATTTCTATTTGCCGCCATAACTTAAAGGAAAATTTCGGTAGCTTTTATGAATGTTTCACACTGAAATACTCCGAGGATCCAAAATTTCAGCGAAATCTAACAACATTTTTCAAATTGTATCAAACTACTGAAGAAAAAGCTTGATGAAAAAATTATCTTAAGCTGTAGCATTAATGGCGGGAAAATCGCTATCATGGAATGATTTTATGACACATGGCGTGGGCGCTTGTTATCTATTTTACTTTAAGACGCTGCCTGAACTTTTTGATACATAAATCTGCTACCAAATGCTGACCAAATTTTTCAAATTTTCAAATAAAAGCAAAGCTTTTCGGCGTCTTTGACTAAGACTGCGTCGCAGCCGGTTAACAAGTCAGCGTCACTTGTTCACCAGCGTTCCAGGGCCCTGTTTCACAAACGGGGAGTCAGCTGAAACCTGTATTCAGCTGGCTGCGTCTCATATTTCAGCTATGTCTGACATCGTATTAGAGATATAAGACGCATTTAGCTATGCTCAGATCTCAATGGCTGCACGTTTGTGAAATAGGTCCTAGGAGTTCAATGAGAATCCAATCACGTCATCCCACCGAGATACCATCGATACGGCAGTTATCAATCATATTTTAAACAATCCACGTTAACCAGTCTCTCTAATATCTTACACCAGTAATACCCCTATTTTATATTCGCACATTTCTTCACAAATGCAATAAAAACTTGCATAAAACAGCCAAAAGTTGTTGACATAGTCAGCGATCAATCGATCAACGTCGCAGATATACAAGTCAAAGATCTTTGCAGAAATGATAGATAACTCACGCTTGATTGTCTTTTGACAGGATCCCTTCGATCAGGATGCGGCTGTGGCACCCAGGGTTTCGAGTAGGGACTTGAAATTTCTAAAAAATGCGACCGCCTGATATTTTGTTACATTTCTTGTTGCTGAAGAACACCTGCCTTCGATTGGTTTAACTTTCTCATCCTTATCGACGGCCTTTAATGAGCGAAGCGGTTTTAGCTCTGCTGCCTTTCTGTATGTTCGTCCTGTAGATAGAACTTGCGAGTTTGGTTTAGTTAGCTCGAAATATTAGAATACCTCTCTTTGTGTCGTAGTTTCGCTTTTTGCGTTGCTTCACAAGGATGCATATTGCAATGATAAAGACAAATATTGCGAGCAAAATTATCAAAATAATGAGCAGTATGATCCGCCACGCCAGTTTATTACCTGAAATGTGCGGTGATTAATATTCTTATGCTAGTAAACGTTACGTCATAAAGATGGAAGAATAGATTGTAAACTAGCAGCGACGATAAAGACGGGTTGGCGAGAAAGGTGAATCATTTGGACGCTTGCGTGGCTCGGATGTTTGCTGCTTTGCTCAGCACTTAATTCAAGCGGACGTCACATAGCTATGACTTTGAGACAAAAGTGTCGAGTCATTAAGTAAAAAGGCAATGGGATATATCATTTGCCTTTGATTACAACCGAAATTAGTATTTAGAAGGCTAGAAAAAACTATGAAAATCATTCTTCTAGCAATAACGGTTAGGAATGAGGTACCTAGTAAGAATTTTCGATCTATTCTCCTCAAATGTTTGCTCTCTAGTTTCTCAGCTGAGGTCGCGTCATTGGCAGACGATGAAATGGGGCCAACTTTTTGATGTTGCCGCTCTTCTACTCAGCGCCACGCTCTGCGGGCTGATCACTGAAGCGACGTTTGCTTCGATATACGATGTCATCAAATGTGTGTGTCAGGGGACTACAATTATCCGCGGTGTCAATATGGGCCGTTATCAATACATTTCCTTCATGCGTTATTTTACGAGCTCGTTGGGGAACGATGTTTTTGCAGCTTTTGCCTAACCAAACAGATGATATTGTTTCGGTTCGTAATGCTCAACTGTCGTCCTCGCCATATCGGGGCTTACTAATGGCGTGCACTTAAACTGAGATGCTTTAATGAAAATCGGCATGGGTGACAGTTTGGAACGAGGAAATTACGGTACTCGCTCATGGGCTAAAATGTTGCGCTGAACCTAAACTGTAACTACAGCTTATTAACTCTGTTTGATTTTGTAATCGCCTATCCTTAAGTTCAGTCGCAAGAAAGTACGGATGATTGTACAGATTGAGTGAGGTCGGATGGAAACAGGGAACTGTTGCCGCGGTTTGAACTCATTACGCATGCACCGTAATTTCCTGTTTCAATCCATTCCGCATGTCGATATTTATATAAGCGTCTCGGCTTAAGCTTATGACAGCGATACTCGGCGTTTTAACGCGGACGACAGAACTAACCGCCATCGGGAAGGCGTCCGACTGGTTCTCCGACACCACGAGGGTTGTATGGTCCGAGATAGCCGAAGCCGGCCGGAGCGATTGGGGACATCCAAATATTGTTGTCGCGAAGACCACATTCGTTTGTTAATCGCAGCTGATCGCTTGCGTTGGCGTTTTGCAGTATCTGTTCGATAATGTTGACAATTTTGCCTTCCAAACGATGCCGTTTTGAGTCATCGTCAGAGTCCCTTTTATAGGAGATGCCGATATCTAAAAATAAAAGTTACCTCTGGCTTGCAACACCATTTGGGTACGAACCAGATAAGCATCCACCATTGTTGAACTTTGATGATGATTCATGTAACTGAGTCACTTCTATTTTGTCGACAGAGCTCATATAGATATAGGGGATGTCAAAATGATGATTGTCGACCTGCAAAGCAAAGAGTAGGAGACAACGCAGCGCAGTTCAGTCACAGCGTACACAAGTCATGAATCATTTAAGTCAATATTTTATCTTTGGTTCTTCACTTTGATATAGTTTTGATTTTACTCATTATTATTTGTTACTTTTATGTGGGATAGTTTAAGCCGCTCTTCCACTGTTCAAACTGAGATCTTCTTTATTTACCTCTGCTCTTAAGAAAACAAGCATTGATGAAGGTACGTTACAGCAGTTCGATCAAATTTTTTGCGCAAAACAAGGAAGGTTAGTTCAGGCAGGACGCACAGACAGGGATGGATGTGGTAGGGGGAAGCTATTGGGCCAAGAGACAGCTCTTTTTGTTCATTTGATATTGTGAATGGCACTGATGTGATTGAGACCAGAGATCGATAATCCAGTTCGGCCGTATTTCCAAAGAGAACGAACCTGTATCCGAGTAGAGTAGTAATGCGTTCGGGTGCCAACCGCCGGATTCCTGCTAATAATCACAAAGTGACTCCGACCATCCGATATGTCAAGCGGGAAATCTGAAATGCAGCTGATAATTTGCTAGTATGAAATCCAAAACACGAAAATCAAACCATATGTCTGTCCATTAGTCGAAATGTGAACTTTGGTACCTTTATTCGACGTTCCAATTTCAATGCTAAAGAGAAAAATTGTATACAGCGACTGACTGACAGTTACAGGAAATGTTGCATTGTGAGGGAAAATTGAATGCGCGCAAATACGATACCTGCGGTTTTCACTGCTCTTGATGTCCTCGAACCGTAAGATTTTCTCCACGTTGTCATTGCCGGTCGGTGGACGAAAAACAACCCATAACTTATCCAAATAGCAGCCTGTCGATGAGCAGCTCTCTGAGTGATCACTAGAGGCAATTGGAATCTCGAAGGATCCTCTTTGACTAGCTGACAGAGCAATAGACTGTTGACCTACAAAGAAAGCGGTTGTTTTTTAAAATGGTCATAAATAGAGAATAATACAAAACAGTTAGAATTCATACCATTCCCACTTTAATAAGGACAATGTGTAAGTCAAATTAGTATGGTATACGTCATCTTTGATTTGGAAAGCGTTTTATTAAAAGTAAATTGTATATATTGTTATCAATTGAAATGAAATTTACGAGCTGCTTACGTGAAGTAGTGCCATCAATTGCTTTGCATGAACTATCCCCTGCAGTGGTGACAGAGGTATGCAACAGGGTTGTCGCACAATCGCATGCGCAGTTCGCTTTCCTGGTCGAAAGATACGACGGACCGCTTTGAGCGCCGTTACAAAAATTACGTTCACAATGAGCGCATCCTTTATCGATTGAAAATATGTCGCCGCCGCTTGGGAAGCCACTACCTGCACTTATTTTTTTCATATGATCATATGCTTGAACAAGCGACCTCCGCTGTCCACTGATGAACAGATCACCGATGCATCCCTGAAAACTTGAATATGCTGTAGAAAGCGAATTAAGTAGCCATTAAGTACATATTTAGAACTTCCGCGATCAGAATCATAGTGGATCAGAAGTTCCCCGTACCATTGTCAGCTATATAACATTGAGCTCTCATGCACGTGCCTGAATTGAAGGTACTTTTTCGCGAGTGTTGTCGACATAGTCATCCAATGGAGTTGCAAGTGCTTTGTCTCGAGTGCCTGTGTTTGGATATCCTCCGACGAATAGCGCGTTGTGTTTAGAGATTTTATGCGAATTTTTTGTGTAGATAAGGTCTAAATTCGATCAAATTATTCGTTTCAAATATGAAAAAGTAAAACAACTTACGCGAGTTTTCGATCGGAGCCATTCGTAATTGACATATCTGTTCGTTAACAGTGAGGTAGTCGTATCCTTTTGTCTTGAAATAGGAAACTCGATGCCAACTATAGGAAGAAAATCCTAAAATATTTCCAGTTCAAGAATATGCATGTATTGTTCAGTAAGCCAATTTTAAAAAGATAGCTTATGGCGACGATACGTCACATCCGGGTATATTTCTTCCCGATATGTCATACGCATATGTGAGTAATTACGCACAGCGCTTGATGCTAAAGACAAGTGAATAAAGTTGCGCCAGCAAATTAGTTTCACATTGTTTCAAGTAAACTATTTGAGAACGCATCAATCATGCCTTGTTTTATATTGTTTATGTGATAATATGCGCTTCCCAGACGAAATATCGTGAACACAATTAAGCGGTGTAACTACGGTATAAAGCCATGTGTTTAGGCGTTCAATGTACGTGGCGGTCCGTCCGGAATTGTGGGGCAAATATTTAACGCGCCAAGAATACTTATTTGGATGAAAAATACTCTCGATTACTGGTGTCTCACCTTCATAAATGTCGATAGAGCAGGTTATACAGTTAGCGTCCAGTTTTTCTGCTGGACGACTTTCGCAAACAATGGCAGTCATGTTTCTACCGACGTAAAACACTTGTGTGTGTCGAAGGTGTGGCTCCTCACCAGTTACTGTATTGAAAACGAGGCCGCTGTCCTATAAAGTTCATTAAGGAATCAGACATATCTGAGAATAAAAAAATTTAGTTGCAGAAGATGGCAAATTATATATCATTTTTTACCTTAATAAGGACATTTTTCAATTCAAATGAATGTAGATATATCCTATTTAATATTCCAAGTGTCCTAATTAAAGAAAACGGTATTTATTTTTGGTAATTATACTACTAGCCCCCCACGTTCGCTTGAGAACTATCGAAATTTGAGAATTTCTCACGCCGTCCGACTTGAAGAGCACCGAGAGAGCCTGTCCTTGATCGTAGTCATCGATGAAAAACAACGCCGACTTGGTTGGATTTCGCCGCATTTGGAACACTACAATAAGAAAAGAATTCTAGTCAGACTTCTTGTCATCTGGCCATCATGGTCACCGTTCATGTCATCAGATGGACAGACGGAATTAATGATAGATATACTTCTACTCTCTAAATCGAGTTCATTGTTTTCGCACCAAAAAAATTATTCATTGTTTTAATGAAGTTGTTCATTGAAAAATCAATAACGTACGTTGAAGTTCAAAACACTGAAATGGTTTTTCAATGAATTATTTCATAAAACAATGAATAATTTTTTTGGTGCGAAAACAGTGAATTCGATTTAGAGAGTATTCTTTGCAACAATCACTGTATTTAGCAGTGATTATCGCTCCAATTTATAAAACTTTGGAACAAAATGTAGCGTTGCCATGCCTTTATTTTAGCCCATGAAGAGGTAGAAAGAGATAAAGCACAGGGCCAAAATTGAGAATTCAACATTTCATAGCATACTTTGCTCTTTATTCAGCGATTCAACGTTGTCGCACGCGTTTCCCACGGCTGCCGCAGGTGCGTAACAATTGCAGAAATTTCGCGAATTTTTCTTGCAAATTTCCACGGGAACGTTCGTATTTGTAGAAGATCTGCAATATTTACTCCTCGTCAATCGATTCGTTCAATTTTGTTGATGACTGTTGAAATCACAATGTCAGAATATGATGAAATAAGTGGAAACTTACACTCCTGCGGACTGCATACATTTGAAGCCTTCATCGCTGTTGTATTTGATTCGAGCGATCTGACCTCGGAACTGCGCAAAGTCCACGTTTTTTGGTTGAGCGACACGCGTGCTATCGAGCATGATCGAAGTTTCCAGCTGATCGATAACTAACGAGCTGGTTAGCAAGTTAATGTCTACCGTATGCCAGAAACCGTCTGATAACAACTTCAATTGATGTACTTCTTCGTTGCTTTGCCGTGAATACTTAATTTTGATTAGATATCCTGAAAGAAAAGATTTGCTTCAAACAGGCAATCAGACAGCTACTAAATACTGCTTCAAACACTAAAACGAGTTGATCGTTTAAAGAGACTCGACATATCTGCATATCAAATAAAACTGACCAAGCGACCGATTAATTTATGCTGTAACATTATTAATTTGAGAATGCGGATGAAAATTTGCTGAATGTCCCCTTGCGGGCATTTGCAAGTGGCTTTTATCAGATGCGTGAAGATGAATGGTTATTCGCAAATACCATTTTAAAATTCCACTTGCCTTGAACAATGTCTATCTGAATGGCGCTGTTGTCATCCGCTTTCAGTGTTAGCAACGGAGTATTCGGCTGGTCGGTGCGAAAAGCAAACGAAATTCTGCCCGCCTGCTGCAGCTCGCTCAGAGTGAGCGTCGATTGGTCAGCCATATAGAACAGGCAGTCTTTGTCAATAGCAACCTAAAATACTTTTTTCCCTAACAGTGAGTCACGAACCGCATTAAAACACGATTTTTCGAAGATTTTTCCAACATCTGCAGTTAAGTTATTTCTTATTATTTCACATTATTTGTTTATCTCATTTCTAATAATCTCTGGAATTTTGTCGTCAAGTGTAATCCAGATCGAGTGCCTTGGGCCTTCGGCAGCCGATACCTCTGGGAGACAATACCGCTAACTTTTGACTTCATATGAATAATTACCTTTTGCTGGCAGAACAAAGGACCAGCGCGAATTTGTGGCTGAAGTGAATCCGTGTGATTGTCATTTTGAGCAGGGAAGAGGTGTAAAACGCCAGCGTCCTTCCCGATCAACTCAATTGTACCGTTTCTGTGAATTGCACTCTTCACGCCGTACACAGATTCGAAGGATGCAGGCTGACTGCAAAATGCAGAATCGAATTCAAAATCGGCACTTCAACCGAAAGAACATTACGTATTCGATGAGTACGAGGCAGGCAACATAATTGTAATCGTCTGCGTGCAAGAATCCGCGGATCTGGTGATGTTTCTGAGCAGCTCGAGGGAACTGATTCTGAAATTGAAAGGCTGTACTACTTTTTGAAATATTTCAGGTTGGCAGCGGTACGATGAAATTGTAACGGTTTTAAAATGGAAGCGCAGCACAATATACTTGTCTTAATATCTTAAGAGAACCGTGGAAGAGGAAGGGGGAACCCTTACGATTTTCTCAATATTTCTTTGAGTTTATGGAGGATTACCATTGATTTTAGGTTTTTTAATGGTTTCCTTCCCTGTCGTTAGACTGCCTTCTCCCCTATCGTCGATATTAATTTCGCGCTTGCTATAAAATGAGCTTAATTACTTACTGATATCTGACAGTGCTCTGTTCGATCATTTTATGACCGTGAGGATTTTCAAGACCGCTGTGAATTGTTGTCGTCACGACGCTTTCGGGATCGAGTGATGGCGGCATCTCGCACAAGACGGCATTGGCATCTTCGTTGGTCAGTCTGTTCGCAGATCCAAGCTTACGAATGCCAGACTTTCGTTGTCCGACAAAGAAATGACCCAGGCATGTTGGCTGGACTGCAAATTGATTCATGCCGGTGAAAAGAACGTGATACAACTCGCCTGTCTTGAAGCGCTGTTATTGCGAAATAAACATGCTTGCGGAACATTTCTGTATTGTATCATAACCTGACAACTAGCGCTTTATGGCAATTAATTCATATATTTAACTTTCAACACCTGTTTTTGGCATCAATATTTTCAGTTCCAATTAGCATAGGTGTATTGTAAGTATAGCATATTTTACTCTCACTTGTATTGAGATTAGTTGAATACAACAATTGTACGTCTTAGAAAGTCACAACGTGCTGGGGCAGTTGTGAAAGTGAGCAGCAATAAAAGCTAAAATTTGTATTGATCTTCTCTCAGATCAGCATTTCTTTAATTTAAGAACGAACACATCTAGACTTCTTACCATCGCGATACTGACTTTCAACGACGACGACAAATGATATCCACAGCAGGACGTACGGAATTGCTGAATATGCTCGCAGACGTCGCATTTCTCACGAGTCGGCAGCGTAGGGACGCTTGCGGACTGGCAAAGTCCAGAAATTGGTAGAACCTTGCGGGGCTGATTACAAGAGAGGGGTCAGTGTCTGCCGAAACGCGAGAGCCAAAGAACGAATCAGAAGGTGATTCGTATTGCTTCGCCTTCAAATGACTCAACCGACAGCTCTGACAATGCCGAAATAGTGGTCGAATCGGTTCGCTTGCGTGGTCTATGGGTGCCATTCTTTGCTGCTCACGATTAGAAGGACGACGGCGCCGACAAGTGGTTCTCGGTCGTACGATGAGCAAACAGTCGGCGACCGGAACCTTCCCGTCTCGCCTGCGCGTGCATGTAAGGTCTGTTTACTCATCGGAAACTCTCGTCTCATTCACCGTGAACAGCTCTTGCCCCCCACTTATCATCCGCCATGCGGCGGAAGCAACACTATCCACGTCAACTTGTTACATGAACACAAACCGATTACAGTAATGCAACGATTTGAAAATAATTTGGACACTGTTTATCGAATGATTCGAGTCTCAAAAAGAAAGCATGATATCGTACTCAGCTTCGCGCGTATTCTGTGAACTCGAATTTGAACTCATCGCGGCTGCACCACAAGGTTATTGCTTTACACAAATTCTTTGTATTAGAAACCCAGATACTAGACAAAAGTTGAGATAGATAGATAGAAAGTGAGGGCTCGTTTTCCATCAGCGTCGACTAATGTAAGCTTTCTAATACAATCTTTGACTGTTAATGATAAAAAATTCAAAATGATAAGAGCTCCTTGAAGTTAAATAATTATGCAATACAAATAATGACTATTAGGTCGTGTGGATTCCATGAAGCGACCAAAGCCTGCCATTCTTCTGAGAGTAAACTTTCAGCATTAGCGACGACCGAGTGATCATCATGTCAAAACGATCAGCTAGTCGGTGGACGAAAGTGGAGTTGGGCTTTGTGGACGCGGACGAGACGGCCAACTTCGGGACTCGACACGAGTTCAGCGCGCCCGACAGCCTCTACCAGATCCAGACTCTCGCCTGCATTTCTCCCAGTGAAGGCGCAGAAGACGACAAAGAGAATAAACCTAGTGATAAAAGTGGAGAAGAACCTGTAGACAGCAATGGCTGCGACGAAGGGTTGCGAGTGGTGGCCGAATGCAACGGCAAACTGCTCGCTGTTGCTGTCAACGCCGACGTATCCATCTTCGACGTGTCTTTTATGTTCCGCTTTCAGTTCGTCACTGCGTTTGGTGAGTCTCCTCTCCCTTTTGGCGTCTCTGCCTATTATATAATGTAAAAGTAGTTGTTAATATATTCGAACTACTTGCGAAAAAGCAAATACAGAGTAACGTGAATATATTTATTTGTGCGGAAGAAGAGAGTATGGCTAAACATACTAATCTGAAAGGAGGGTACCATACTTTCATTCCAGCTACATATGACGAGCAGTTTAGCGGTCAGTTAATTACTATACGAACAATTATGATTCGCAATCAGCTTGTCATAGGCAGCTGAAAACATTCTATGGGAGATAACTTCGGCTAGAGGTGACCGCAGTTCCGCTTTAAAGCTTCCAGTTCTAAATATTATTATATGAACCGTTGAATTCATTGATGATATCGCAGTCTCGCTTCAGATTCGACGGTGACGGGCTTGTGTTGGTTGCCAGATGTGGACATTCTCGCCGTCGGTTGCAGCAACGGCTATTTCTCCTTCATCAGCGCTTCGAAGGAGTCGATTCTTTATCGAAAGGTAGCCAATTGCATAGATATTTGGCTGATTTCTTAACATGTTCTTTAACTAAAGTCATAATTAAGTGATATTGGGGCGGTTTCACATCGCATACTTTAGCTAAAGTCCGACTTTACGCAATGATGAAGGATAGGCCTTAAGTCCGACTTTAGCTAAAGTACGCGATGTGAAACCCACCCATTCTGTAGGATTGTGTAAAGTACGACTGTAGCTAAAGTACGCGATATGAAACCGATCCATTGACTGGTTGCTGATGAGTTTTCTTTATTCAGCGACTACAAAGCGGATCAAGCAAGCCGCTGACAAGTTTGACGTCATCGCTTATCGGTCGCGATTGCGTTGTCGCAGCGACGTTTGCGGATGGCAAGCGATGCGCACTGTTTCTTCCCGATTATGCGGATGCCTTGAAAGCGCTGAAAACCAACAATATGCAAGCGTTCAAACAGGTACTAACGTCTGTAGAAAATATCGGTTATGATGTTGAGTTTATCATTTTTATATTGCGTTGTGCGCCGTTTCTTGGATTATTATTTTCAAGGGCTGCCATGACTAGTGACATATATTTTTGACCTCTAACGAGTGCAGTACAGGGTGTATAAAAAGTTCGTACGAAATCAAATTGAAATTTTCGTACGAACTTTTTATACACCCAGTACTTATCGATTTATTGGAGAAAGTGTTCGAATAATTTCTCATTTCCATATTAGGTCATAGCGAACATCCGCATGGAGGCGTGCTCGGCCGATTTCGGAATTCAAAGCGCTCACCTGATGTCATCTTGGAATTCTTGGCTCTTGGTATAAATTTATTCCGTTTGTTCCGCTCCTTCGGCTATCGAACCGAAATTTTAGCTGCCGACCTCTCCAAAGCGGCCTCCATACATCGCGCCGTTTGGCTCAGAGACCGTTGAAGCGCTCCTGCTTGCTAGCGGTAAGGGTTTATTTCAAAAATTCTTTGAAATTTTAGCATATTATTATTCATGAAAAACATCGAGCTCTCTTCGTTCATGCAGAGTGTTAGACTGTGTTTATACTTAACAATCCAAATGTTTCGATCAGTAAAAAGAAATCTTAGATTAAATTCTACGAATATTATTCTTGTTAGAAAACAGTGTTCAAGCACCGAAAAACGAGCTCATCTCTGCAAACTACGGTGCCTGGCGAGATTACTTGTGACTCTAACACAGCGATGAAACGTAGAGAAGTATAGCATGTTTTAAGCGAATCACATTGGAGACATTTTCAGGTGAAGATTCGTCGGCTAGATGCATCCGTGCGAGCAGTAATGGACGTTTTCTCTTCTTACTGGGAACGAGCGGCCAACTTTCCGTGTGGGACGCGTGGACGCATTTGCCGATTTTTCGCCGGATGATCGCGAACGCCATCGATATGGCCCTCCTACAGACCGATCGCGCCACCTACGCTCTCACCGACATTCGTCTTATCCTGCTCGTTGCCAATGGCGGCAATGACGAGAACACTGGGCCGACCGTCGAGATTCGTACCCTTCCTTCGCTTGATGTTGTCTACTCTGTCGTCGTCAATCAGGGAACGACGCTTATTGCAAATACTGTTGATGAAGAGGATGGCATTGTCATCGTTGAGCCCGAAAAGAACGAGCTCGGGTTCGTTTATCGTCTTTTGAATAGCTTTGGTTATCCTTTAGTTACTCAGTCTTTATCATAATTGTTCGTTACTTTTGCATTTTGAAACCATCTGTAGAGGGGAATCACACGGTTCATTTCAATTTCGCGCCAATAATTTCAGATGCGTTGACAACCTGCGCATCAGAACCGTTGTGGAGGCGCAGCCGGATATGAAACTGATCAGACTGCTGAATAAGTGTCGCTTCCAGCAGGCGGAACTGTTCGCCAAGCAGTTCGGATTGGACTTGCAGGTTTGTTTGATCCCTGAATAATGTTCGGGTTACTGTAACTTGTGTTCCAGATCGTGTACAAGACGCAGTTGAACTTTTTGCTCGACGAACTGCAAGGTCCCAACGCCGAACAGCAGCATTTCGACGCTTTCATGAAATGTCTCGCTTCTGTGCAAGATGATGATTTGGTATGGTGTTTTAGTTTTCGCAAATCGATCGTTCGCTTTGTATTTGCATTCTTGCATACAGTGGGGGACGGATAAAGGGACTGTTTATTACTTTTTCTTTAAAATTCTACAATACTTTAGGGACTAAGAGAAATTCTTATGAAAGAACTTTTTTGCGTTTCCCTGCGTCTTCTTATACGCGGATGTTACTGTATGGAGTCTGCACTGCACCCGCCGACCTGCTAATCAACGAGCGATAATTTAGATGGAATATCTATCCCTTAATCACTCTATGTGCGGTAGTATGCACGCCACTGTGAATTATGATAGGTTGTTTGGTATAGATAATGGCAACGATGAGAGAGTTATTCGTATGCGCGATATTCTTGAAGAGTGCAAAATAGAATTTGATGAGAGCAAAAAAGAGGGGCTGCGACGCAGAATTTACAGGTCAATGCGAAAGTTGCAGGTTGGCGATACGTGTTTGGCTGGCGGTACATTGCTGACACGTTTCGACTGGATCGCGGCACTTTTGAACTACTCGGACACGCGCAAGTCGGCCGATGCGGACACTCTCGAGCAGCTGACCCGATTGAAGTACAACCTTGCCACATTCCGATTGGTCTTCGGCGCTCAGGCGTCTTTCGACCGCGATGGTCGCTGGTTCGACTTCGCCGCCGGGCTCACTTGGCCCGACATCGTTGTGGACTTTATCGCCCGCGGCAAACTCCCCGAAGCGCGGCTTATTTGGGCGCGTTATCAGCTTATCATCGGCCGACGACTCGGCGAGCAGGAGGATGGGTTCGTGCTCTTT
>NIUQ01000985.1:0-36817 GCA_002796945.1 Plectus sambesii | reverse complement strand
CAGAGCGTATGTGTTCTTTTAGATATGTATTTCTTTACCATAGCAATGATTTCTTCAACTAAGCAACACATAGAAGTATCCACCGCCTGCACAGACCACCACTGAAGCGCGATCTCCATTCCGCCCCGATCGCGCTACCTCTATGACTTTTGCATACACGACGCCTGCCCAGTAGGAATATGCCGCATTCTCACATGTAAAACTACTTATTTATACACCCAACACATATTCAACAACGACAGCGTTTTGTACTCGCCGGCGACTAAACTCTGCATTTAAATTAATTGCGTAGACAATTTGAACACATCAGGACTTAGAAAATAGCTGCGAAAAGTGAGACGACTTTTTGGCGGAATCACCTGACGACTTATCACCTTCTTCAATGTGCAATTCGATAGAAGCGGACGCGAGATCGACGTCCGTTTTTGAGTAGTTGGAGGTGATGGTGACCTTGGAGCCGGGTTTGATGCGCTCATGTTCTTGTGCGTGAGCTAACAAGTTCACCACTCGCTTGTCCACCTGAAAAATACGAGTTGTTGTCATTGATGCAGAGAAGAGTGGATCTCAAGTCAAATTAGCATGATCATGAGTAAGATGAAAATCTCTTAAAATAACTGAGTAGGAAGAGAATAACATAGTTGCCCTAGTGAACTTATTCTGGCAGATGACACGAAGAATTACAAATATTTTCAGATCAGGTATTATAAGTTCTCGTCGTAATGCCTGTGAATTTGGCTAATATTATTTTTCCAGAACAAAAATACAATGTTCTCAAGCATCGGGAACGAAGGCGATGAACAACCTCGTGCTTGATGGACCGTGCACCATAGTGGACGTTGTATCCTTCGGACAGTACGTCGACCACATTGGGGTCCCACGACAGCGTGATGTGGTGCTTCTTTTCGGCTCTCTTTTTCCACAGCTCCAATTCGCATACGACCAACTGACGCAGTTCGGGGGAAGAAAAGGGCAGGAAGTATACCATCTCGTTGATTCGACCGAGGAACTCATCGCGGCGGAAGTGCGCCTTAAAGCAATCCGTCAGTCCATCGATGAAAGCATAAGGGTTGAATGAGAGGAAAATGCGGCCTTTTAATACTCTCAGAAACCCCGAAACTGGCCTCAAAATCCACCCATTGTAAATCTTGAATACAAAAAATCTCTTACATAAAGATTTCTAAAGCATTCCAGCATATGAGGATCCCCCTATCAGGGAAATTTCGAAATCGTACTCCCTTCGAAACCACCGAAAGTCCGCTTTTGATCCCCAATCCAAATTAAGAATGCATCGACATCTTCACCTTTAAAATCGGTCGAACAACTTTCTCCTTGAACTCCTTGGAAACTGTAACTTGCTCCGTGAAATTTTGATCGTCTGTAAAGCCAGCGATTATGAGGTGAAGAGAGCGTAATTAATTGAGCAAAGACTACCAACGGCGCCTTCCAACTTTGCTCGTCGAATCGCCTCAGCCTCGCGTCTCAACTTGTCGCCGTATGACGCAATCTGGTCGGCGGCCAAGTTTGACGTCATTATAAAGAGCGCGTCTTTGCATTCGACCGTCTTGCCCTGACCGTCGGTCAGTCGACCCTGAAGCAGGTTGAAAAAGTGACGTCAGGTTGAATGACGTGAGAGCAATCGGCGAGCAACCAACCTCGTCGAACAACTGCAGCATTATGGTGAGAATATCGGGATGAGCTTTTTCGATCTCGTCGAATAGCACCACCGCGTTCGGACATTCGGTCAGCCTCTTCGTCAACTGTCCACCCTCTTCGTGGCCAACATAACCGGGCGGCGAACCGATGAACTTTGCCACCTAAACAATATTAATCAAGTTTAGTAAATTTCAAAAATGCATGTCTACCCATTTTCGCTTTGAACTGGAAGCTTTTTGAATTTAAAAAAAAGTTAGAATTGATACAAAAAGTGTCCAATTTAGAATGGAACTGGTACATATAGAGTATGTAGAATGCAATACAACCTGAAAACTAAAGCTCAGAACACATCAGTCTTTTCAACAAACTCTCAAGAATAGAACGTGGCTAATGAAAGTGCTCAAACAGGTACATAATTTGAGAAGGAAAGGCGTAACTGGTAAGTGAATGGAATACTTTGAGCAAAATTACCTCGTGTTTTTGCTGATATTCAGACATGTCGATGCGAATAAAGCCTTTGCGGGGCTCCTTTTGGTGGAGATAAGCGGCGACCTGCTTGGCCAGTTCAGTCTTGCCAATGCCGCTCGAGCCAAGGAAGAGGAAGACGAGGGGATGATCGTCATCGGCCCATCCGTTTTCTTTGCGTCGAATTGCTGCAATCACCCAGATCAACGTATTATGATAACAATAGACATCACATCTGTAGTTATTCGGTCGGTTTTATATGCCATACTTTAGCTAAAATATGTGATATGAAGCCGGCTTACTAAAACGCGTGATCAGGGTCGTATCATGGGGTTCAGGGATGCCTAAACCAAGCAACGAAATGAGTCCCTTTCAGCAAAGGATAAACGCTGACGAATGCTCAAAACGCACGAGCAAAATCGGCTTGAGGTCCACGGAGTTAATGGAATTACTGTCAACGAGGACTCCGAGGCCATATGAGCGATTGATTTTTGTCATGCCCTACTCGACCTCTACGACTATCCAACAGCATAGTCCTTGACAAAAATCAGTCGTTCGCATACAAAATAAACAGTACTATACCGGCAGCAACAGTATTGATAGCGCCTTCTTGGCCGACAATCGCTTCTCTTATTCGTTTTTCCAGCGGAAATTTGCGTCTCTCTTCCGCCTCTCGCCTTTTCTGTTGAGCTTCATACTGCAATTAACAAGAATCAACAACTCTCCAACAGATACAATCGAAATAATAATAACTCTGTCATTATTGTGACTGCCGTATTTACTGTTAATGTACAGTTTGCTATCATATTTCTTGATCACCTGAAAACAATCCAACTCTTTTGATCGCTTTTTTGAAAGCGCTTTATGAAAAGTATAAGCAAATGTAGAAAAGATTTCCCTCGCATTGCTACGCAGTATATCACCTATTTGTTGTATGATAGTTTTAAGTAGTTCTTAACTTATTAACAACTTCGGACACGATTATATTACCGTTATAACATAAGCGTCCAGATCGGCTTTCAGCGTAGTATCGACAGTGCAATAGTCGGCTGGTGTATGAGATGCCTCGTTGCGAATCGCTGGATTTGCGCCTTTCTTCAGCAGAAACCTGGCGATTTCAGACTGATCGCCCAGAATGGCGTAGTGCAACGCAGTCGTTCCTCGAAATGACACGTTCCCCTTGCGCAATCGATTCGAAAAAGACGATTCGCGCAGGAAAATAACTGCAAGTTCTGAACTTCGCTGCTTTATTATGCACAAAAGGATTACAGTATGATGTGGAGAAGTACAGGGTGTATAATAGGTCTTCGCTAGCCCCCATTTGCTGATTTTAAGATGTTTTGAACATACATAAATGAAGCTGTCAAAATCGATGTAAGGCATTTAACGTACATCGAAGATTACAGAAATGTTCGCGCAGCTTATCAATTACCAAGAATACAGAATTCATTTTTATATTTTTGCGTTACAGAATTGACAAGTTTTTCAAGTTTGTTCGACGAATAAGGCGGTTTGTGAAAAATTATTTCAATTAAAGACCTAAAAGAATATATCATATTTTGATACCTATTGAACATAAAGTAACGATGGAAATTTTGAAGTTCTAAATAAAACAATAAATCGACTTTTAACATATCTCACTATGCCAAAATAGCTGAGCGCTGATAAGCCTAGCTTGAGGCGTAGAGCTGGAAGGGGAGGAGAGGGGGAAAAGATTCAAGTCGGAAATACCTTCGAGAAAACTCGAGGCGTTTCGCGTCGCTTCAGCAAGGGTCGAGAAATTATCACCGGCATCAATATCCGCACCACACTCCAGCAAATAAGCGACCGCTCTGAAAACGCCTTGGCATCATTCCAAAACAATGCGGTCAATGACGCGTCCTACTCCATGCTTCCATTGAATGCCGCCACGTGCAGGGCGGTCCAGCCAAACTGGTGGCGACTGTTCGGGTCTATTCCATCTGCTATCAGACCACGCAACTTGTACATATCGTTGTCTCGCGCGGCTATCATCAAACTATCTATTCTGATATCTGAAATTTACTTTCAACTCGTAAACATCACTCTATTAAACTTTTTCTTTGACTTACTATAATATCCAGGAGAATCGCCATCTTGTTGAAAACAGTGAACCACGGCGGGAGCGAGAAGAACACCGCAAGCAGTCGTAGGTAATAACACCCCACGAAGCCTTCTGATGGCAGACAGATTAGCTCCGAGTAATTTTTGACGAGAAAAAGCTCTGAGGAAATTGGACAGATGACTGCGATTGTGCGCTCTTCCAATCGTCAAGCGAATAAAGTAAGCGGCCCGAGCCGTCCTACACAAATTACAGAACGTCGACAGCATTTTTCGTTTTTCGATACAAAGAAATAGAATTGAGGTCTTTATGTACGCGCTTCTCGAGTTGTTATTGAAGCAATCGAGTGCGAGTTGTTATTCTGGAACTCTCTTTCATCGACTGTGATGAAATTTTTAACCCTGAGTTTACCGTATTCTCCTTGACACTCAACTCGAATCTTGTTGCACACGTCAAATGCGCGAGATTTTGTCGCTTTTCGTGTGAAAAAAACGTTAAAACATATTATTTTCTTTCATTTCGTTCGTACAAAGAAGACACAATTGCAGGAAGAAAAGTACAGTGGAGAAGAAGAAGAAGAATGCGGCGGTTGGGGACGAGCGAGTTGGGCGCGGTGACTTTCGTGGGTCGAGCGTACGGCGATGACAAAACCGGCATCAACGGACTGCCGGTCACGCCGGCTTCCGTGCGCATGCTCGGTCGCTTTCAACTGCTCTCTTCTCTTCAGCATCCGCATATGTGCGCCTATCTTGACCTTTGCAGAGGAAGAAACGGTATGCCATGAGTCATTCGCCTTTGTACGAAGTTTACAACGCTTATGCAATCGTTGCTTTAACCACTCACATCGCTTTCTAGACACCTTAGTTACTTTTTGTTGAATGGAAGTGCTCTAGTTCTAATCTTCTTTGACAAATTATGATGTTGCTTTTTGTAGATCGTGTCATCCTTGTGTCCGAGCACCACCCGACTTCGGTAGCAGACATGATGGCTCGCTCGAGGTAATCGCTGGTTGTTCGCGCGCTGGGCTGACACTAAACTTCAATTGCTTTAGCCTGAATAAACGTCAAGTTATGTCGATTTTCACTCAGTTGCTCAACGCGGTCGCCTACCTGCATAGCAATCGCATCACTATCGCTTATTTCTCTCTACAAAACGTGCTTGTAGCATGCGAGGAGGTTAACTGAAACGTTTCATGCAATAAAAAACTCAATCTTATACTTATAGCCTTTAACAGTGCGTCTTTCGCAGTACGGGCTGGGTTATATCACCGAAAATGGCTCGGATGTTGATTTCGTCGTGGGGTGAGTGACGTTTACAATGAAATCTGTGCAATAAATGCAATTTTCCATTTCAGATTGCCTTGGTACATGGCACCCGAGAGGTTGATGAAAATTCCAGGCGTCGGAGCGTCGAAGCCGTTTGGTTGCAAAAGCGATATTTGGTCGCTGGGCATAGCCATGCTCGAAATGGCTGTGGTTAGTCACTTCTTTATCCACATATACTTTATTGAAATGATTGCGTATTTTAGGGCATTCAACTGTCCTCCGTTTGGGGTGTTCGTCAGATCTTTGCGGTTCTCAGGTCATTAATAGCAAAAGGTATTCCGCGATTTCAAATGCCAAAGATTTAAATAAAATGTTTTATTTGATGTGGTGGTTATTTCAGGGAAGAATGGATCTGCCCTGGAGCCGCTGCTGGAAGCGTTGAAGGTGGCTAAGTCCGATCACTGCTTCGATCTGCCGGAAGCCCTTGGCGATATAATCCGTCAATGTCTCTGCGTTTTCCCTTCGCAACGGTCCGTTGGCACATTATAGTTGAATTATTCGATCAGTAACACGAATGTCGTGACTTGATTTTTACGTACGTAAATTTAGAGAAAGAAGAGCTATCTAGTTTTAGAGTAGTTTGCCTTATTTAGTCTAAGAATTCTTGTTAATGATCGAAATTTGCGGACTATACGCTTATTTTGCAAACCGTTTCATATTTGCAGACCGAATGCGCGTGATCTGTTGCGACTTTTGTCCGACGAACAAATTGTGATCGACGACGAGGACTGTTGCGAGAATATGAACTGTGTATTCCAGTGTTACACTAATGGTTTCGACATGAAGTACACTACTATAAGAGATATGCGAGGTTCGTCTAATCTAAATGATATCTCATTTGTGTTTATGGCTTTATTTGCTGATAATTTTTACAACTTTTAATCGATTGCTACCAGAGTTTGCCACACAAAGTAATTTATAGAATATTGCGTCATCAAGTTTCATCGAATCTGAACGTAATCTTTGAGAAAACAACCGTGTATTGGGGACTATTGTATTTGTTAAGATCTAAAATGCGGTAGAGTGTGAATATTCACTCAGCAGCTCCAATCAATTAAAATTATTAAACAAAACAGCTACAGCGGCAGCCACGAGTTCATTAGTACAGAGCCAGTCGTCGTTTGTGTTTCACATCAAAGCAGAGCGCTCTCAGGTATAAATAGCACCCAGGATTTAATGATATTTTGTCGAAAAATTCTTTACTTATTCAACTATTTGATATAATTGATTGAAGTCGATTAATTACTACTAAAGTTATTAGTGGAAGGAAACTCAGATGCTTACATGGAACATCAATTATAAGTTTTAAGTAGCAATACACATTGTAAATTTAACGTTTTAACTGTTTACAGAACGCCTAGAAAGAGACGGTTCCTGGCAGACCAATCCGCTTTCGCTTCGTCCTATAGAGCAAGTATACTACTTGTGGAAGTTGAGTGGAAGCACCGTCGAAACAATTCTGGCGAAGAAAGGAATCATTAAATTGAAACCGCCTATTAATACTCTACCGAGGTAATGAATGGATTTCGCATCGTGTATTAGACTTAAAACCGCACTTAGCTCAAGGCAAAGGTGTATCTTTTAAGTTTGACATAATCAATTGGAGTAACAACGTTGACTTTGACCAAACTGTTACTTTCAGCCTCGTTATCGGTGAGTGTGATATATTTGGAAACGAAGAAAGTCGCCGATTTCTCGCTGATCTGTCAATCACAACACTCAGTCTGCAAAATCTCATCAACGTACGTTTTTACTCTTTGAACTTTACTGGAGGGGCGGTAAAAAATTCATTGCTGGAATCAATTTCATTAAGCGATTGTTGTCACAGATGTTGCGATTACAATTGAGGGTAGCGCGGTGATTGATCAGAGGTGATGTCATGGAATAATTTTTCATACACACGTCGTAATTGATCAATCATTGAGCTTCCCGCAATTGTGATTATAATATTTTGTGAAATCGACAACTGGAGAGGAATTACGCATCCCAAAATAGAGGTTCGAATTCCTATTAAATACGAGAACCTTTCTGTACACCTGCATTGGATCATTTGATACTACTCTGACCGCATTAGTTGGCATAAATTTGCTTTATCTTTAGCGTCTACACTCACTGCCTCCCGAACGCTATATTATTAGTTTGGAACTGAAATATGGCGAAAAGGGTGATGTGAAAGACGCGAAACCTCTGAAAGTGGAACGATCTTCTTCATCGCTTGCAATCGTTGTGAAAGAACGCGACATAGAATACCAGGTAAGAAATGGAGAGTTAAATATCTTCCATCTGGGGAATTCGAACAACCCATGACCTTTATATAACGTTTCCTCGTTAAACCGGATACTTTAAACGAAGCGACTGATCAAATGATTCTAAGTTGATCACTGAGACTGCACGGTGGAACATATAGAATAATATGGGATTTTATTGCGATTTGTGACGTGAACTACCATATAACTAACTTCCTATCTGTTGAAAATTTTAAGTTGGATCGCATGCTACTGTTCGAAAGACTGATCGCGGCGTATCCGTACAAGATCGACTGGCTATTGAAAGAGTGCGAAGTGGACATTCCGCCGTTATATCGCGGCTTTGCATGGGCGGCCATTCTGAATGTGCGAGGAGACGTCGCATTGATTTACGATCAGATCGACACAGAAACATTCACTTCGACTGATCGACAAGTTAGTTTTGCTCGAAATTTTCCAATCATGGATGAATTAATCTGTTAAATTGCTCCCAAAGTTCATAGCTTATCATTTTCCAATGTATTTTGCGTAGTTATTTAGAACCGATGATTTATGACAAAGATGGTGTTTCGCCATCGGTGCTAGGCATGACGTTAGAATTAATTTGTCTCAGAATTTGATCTTATACTAAGGGTTAGAACATTTTCGAATAATTTCCGATTGTGATACTGACTTTTCAAATATCTAAAAATTTGTTTATATCTCTGACGTCAGGTCTAAGATTAAAATTTTAGTATTTTGCAAATTTCTGACAACAGCCAACACAGCAGTCTTTATGGAGCTCATTAAGAGAAGCTGCAGTGTGTCTCGCTGTCTTATAAATCGAAATATTTTGAAAAATAGAATTGTACGGCTTGTACGATGGCATTTGATGCGTTCTGTTTCAGATAGAAGTGGATATTCCACGGTGCCATCAGTACGACGAATTGCTGGCATCGCCGACTGCGCATGCAAAGTTGAAGCGTATCCTGAAAGCGTGGGTGGTGACGCATCCGATGTACGTCTACTGGCAGGGCTTGGACTCCCTCAGCGCTCCCTTTGTCTATCTCCACTTCAACAACGAAGGTCTGCTCATACTTATAGTCAACATTTTTTGATCAGTAACAAGAAATCTCGCCAGGCACCATAGTTGGCAAAGATTAGCTTCGCTTGTGGATGTTTGAACAGCGTTTTTCATCAAGAATGATAGTTCTTTCTTGTATTTTACATGTGAAAGTTGATAGAAAGAAGCACTATTGACTTTCAGCGCATTTTGTCTTATTCAATCATATATTTCCTGTTTTTGATCAGGAAGTTTTGACTGTAAACATACATTCTCCTACTCCCTCCAATATCTCCTGTTTTCATTGCAGCGCTCGCCTACGCTTGTCTCAAGGCTTTCATTTCGCGTTATCTACACAATTTCTTCCTCAAGGACAACTCTGCCATCATCCAAGGCGAGTGATTCGCCATTTTCGCAAAACGATTCGACGCAACTTTATATTTGACGCTTTCAGAGTACTTGGCCGTGTTCAATCATTTGCTGGCGTTTCTGGATCCGCAATTGTACGTTCACTTGCGAGACATCGATTTCTTACCCGAACTCTACGCCATTCCGTGGTTCTTGACGATGTTTGCTCGTAAGTTTTACCCCAAATATACTGTCATCCACACATTTATGAGCTATGGCAATATCGTATGCTAAAACCGTGACGCTTATATGAAAATAATTTCTCTTTTGCGCTGTAACAATATTATGTCGATTCAAAAAATGAATAGTGTAATTTAAGCGTTGCATTCTTAAGCATTGATACTAACAGCCTCGTAAAGATGTGAATGACAATGCCTTCTGTAGCACGTGTCTATTCTTGCAGATGTCCTTCCACTGCGCAAACTGTTCCATTTTTGGGACGCCATGCTGTTGGGCGACAGTTCCTTCCCTCTCTATTTCGGCGTGGCCATTCTTCAGGATTTACGCGACCGCCTTCTTCACTATGGGTTCAACGAGTGCATTTTGATGTTTTCCGACTTGCCAGGTACGCCGTTATTTAAAGGGGAAGTCCACTCGCCACTAGCTCTGGGACTGTACTAAAAAGATCTTTACTGCGCATGAAAGGCCGGCTGCGATTTTGATCGCTTGGGTTCATAGCTGACTTATCGCAAATCAGCCTTGTCATATGTAGACAACTACAATTCACTGCAAATTCCTAACAGCTAGGAGTACGGCGTTGAGAATTCTTGAAGAAGATTCGAGAAACTGAGCTCGCTTGTCATACGATTACCAAGAATGCATTATTATTTCTTTCACTTTGCGTTTCAAAATTCATACGCTTATGAAATACAGTAGTACGCCTAGCTGGAGTTCATCTTCAATAGCCATTTACGATTGCGTATGATGACTGTTTTGACTTCAGATATCGACATCGAGCGATGCGTGAGCGAGTCGAAGCGACTATACGATATGACGCCCAGAAGTTGCACACATCGTCAGCACGCGCCGCCACTTGTCGACGCGTCCTCCCCATGGTCGAAGAAAAATACCGCGTCGCTGGTTCGCTGCTTACTTTTTGGTGATTGTATGTTAACACTGAGAATTGCTTGAAGACCACGATGATGCCATTGGATGTGACGGAGCTCAAGTCCTACTCCTGCCCGCGATTGTCGGCGGATGACTTGATGATGTTGAGTCGCGGCAGTGGAACGCCTTTCTCTACCGTCCTTCCTCTCGATGTTCGCCCCTCCGAAGAGTAAGTTGTATGGTTGCGCTGGTCAAGCGAATATAGCCGGATTTGTATGCGTTACGACAAGAATATATTAATATATGAATTGAAATGACTCGCAACCGGTCTGTTATGCGCAGCCAATAACAATAATTCCCCACAACTAGGACTGACTGGAGTTTCCATTTAAGATAATACCGTGTTTTCTCAAATATACTCCGCGGTGTTTATTCCTTTTGACGGTATATTTAATTTATGGCTTTTGGCATATTAGATGTAGTACATAACATGATCGTGTGCAAAATATAGTCTCCTTGGGATAAATATCTCAGCGGCAGGCGGATGGGGATTTCTTTGACAAAATACGGTAATTCATGTATTCACACTATACGAATGATCAATGCAGGTTCAATCGCGGCGCCATACCGGGTAGCGTCAACATTCCGTTCGTTTCCTCGACGAGTCCGTTCGAAGTGCCGTCCGGCGCCGCCGGTGACGCTCTCCTTCGCGCGAAGAATTCTTCCGTCATTTGTGTCGTCGGTGGTTCCCGTATGGCTCAGGCCAAGACGGTTAGTTTGAATTATCAATGAACTATCAATGATAATCACTATCACCCTTTTAGTTCGCCCAGAAACTGGTGGAAGCTGGCTTCGTCGGAGTGTGCGTCCTCGACAAGGGTGTTGATGTCTTGAAGCATACAAGCTTGTTGACTGTACGAACTGAACTGTGATCAAATCGTGCTACATATTCCAGTTATGCCCAATCGCTTATTCACTTGCGACTGTTACTTGTTCTCATATGTGATACGCATGCATTTTGATACTTATATATCTGCTAATTTATTATTTTATGCATATAACGATCTGTAGTATATATACAATGAATACATATTTTCTCAATAATTTGCAATAGTTCAGTCTTCAGTGCACCGTTGAAACCGGACTAGCTCTATTGTTACGATTGAACATGTAGTATGCGATATCACAGTCATTCGAAATAGAAGAAAATGGCAGCCGCAGCAGCAGTTGATGAAGAAGGCGCCACTTCAGAATCAGATTCGAGTAACGATGAAGAGCCTGTCGAGTTGACCATCTCTTTGGCCATGTGGGACTTTAAGCAGTGTGATCCGAAAAAATGCTCTGGACGCAAGTTGGAACGGTACGGTAGCAGCCGGCAAATGAAAGTCAAATTATTTACTGACCTTTAGGCTCGGCGTGATCAAAGACCTCAAATTGACGCAAAAATTCCACGGAGTAGTGCTGACTCCCCTCGGACAAGCGACGATATCGCCGGCGGATCGGTACGAAGCAATTAGGGGCTGGGCGTTCGAATAGTACGGCGACCACGCGCTCCTTCCGGCCGAATTTCTCTCTCACGCCACACGCGCATGTACATAATTACGCACAACGTTAATTATTTGCAAACGAAAACCCAACTATGCTACGCCATCCAACTAGTTTCAGATTGTTTCAATTACATTGCTTGAAATCGCGTTGACGATCAATTTTTCTTGGTTATGTTGATACCACGAGCTTTTCAAACGAAATTTCGTGAACGCAAGTAGACAGCATCATTATGGTAAAAAGCGATGCACTTCGGCGTTTAGCGCGTGGAGCGTAGTGTCGGGAATTGTGTGGCGTATTGTTAAGAGTATTGTGAGGTGTATTGTCGACGTAGCCTTGTGACATGCGATTCTTATCCTGTCACTTGCAGGCAGATGGTAGAAGAGCGGGGTCTGGCTGTGGTCGACTGTTCTTGGCACGAGGTGGAGAAAACTCCGTTGCATCGCATTAAAGCGGGTGCCTCCAAGTTGCTGCCCTATTTAGTGGCGGCGAATCCGGTGAACTATGGCAAGCCTTGCGAGCTCTCCTGCGCCGAAGCGCTCGCCGCCGGCCTCTATATCACCGGTTTGTCGCCGTTAATTGCTTGGCGCGTCGAGCTTCTTATTAATCCCCTCGACCGGTATAGGATTCAAAGACGCCGCCGCCATCGTTCTATCAAAGTTCAAGTGGGGACCGGGTTTTCTCACCCTCAACGAAGACCTGCTAGAAGTCTATGCGGCGTGCTCCGACTCGGCCGATGTCATCCGACGCCAGAAAGAGCACCTCCACAAGCTCCAGCTGGAGGCGATCGAGGCGCGAGCGCGCCCGATCGACATGCCACCGTCTGAGTCCGATTCTTCGTCTGGTGAGGACGCTTGAGGCGTGAGATATGTGAACCTTTCTCTCATTGCGCCTGTCTATTGTGTTTGTCAGTTCACCTTGAATGTACTTCTTCTGTTTGCACCGCGCACGGTGACTGCCTTTTATTGAGCCGTAAATGAGTTGTTCGGCGCCGCGCGGCGTCTGTGTTAAATGAAGCGATTCATGAAGAGTGGATCTAACGCTTGCGTGCTTACTTTCCGACGCATCTCGTCGGGCGCTAATCAGTGCCGCCATTCGTCCTAAGTCGCATCGACGCGCGGTTGGACGTCGGCTGCGCGTATAAACATGCGGCGACAATTTTTCAACCAGGCTGTTACCGGCGATTGGGACTCCGGCGGCGGACAGCGCTAGGCTCGGATGCCGGATGGGCGTTCATGAGCAATTGCGACTGAACCGAAACGTTCACCGTCATCTACCGCTGATTTAACGTATCCTGCGGCTCGCTGAAATTGCCCGAAAGCCGGCCTGGAAGTAGCGAGTAGATCGAGCTAATTGCGCCCGTTTGCGCCGTCGGTCGCCTACTGCCGCCGAGGCGGAAGAGCAAACGCGGCGGCGAATGCGGCCGTAGGGGAGCTTCGGCTCGCATTATCGACAGTCATAGTGACAAAGCGCGGTCGTAGTGGTCCTCCAACGGACGGTAATTGCGTTTGCTGGCGCGCCGTCGTCGTCGTCGCTCCTCCCCGATCGCCGTTCATTGTTGGAGTGTTGGCGCTGTCATCAGTTTTCGACCACCGATCGCCATGCAGAAGACCTTGCTGGCTCGTCGCATCACCTCGCCGAACATGACAATCGACTCCCCGCTGCGACGACACAAGGTCGGTTACGTTCCAATAGGAAGCCTAGAGCGCGCGCACACACACGCGCCTTCAGTTTATGAGATTCATCCGCGCTTATCCGTGTCGCCGAGAGCGCAGTATCCGCTTTCTCCTCGCGAGTGAGCGTGCGTAGCGCAATCGCAGTCTTCCTCGTCGACGATCGACCACCTGTCCTGTATGCGCCACACGAAAGACGAGTGCTTAGAGTCGGTCGGGCGGAGCTCTTCGTTGCATGCTCGCCGCCGCGCTCGCCAGCTGTTGACACGCTTCGGAGTGCCGTCGTCGTCAACCGTCGACTATTCGACGCGCACGGAAGAGCCGTTGCGCCGTACGTCGCAGGTCGGTCTCAGTCGGGCGCTTGACTGATGGCGGTGGTGGCCGACGCGTCGTCGGTGCTATCTGGCGGTCGTCAAAAGGGGCTGTTCAGACGGCGCTATCAGCCACCGACGCCGGCTGTCGTCTAATTACGACAACGAAGGATCGGATCGATGCGGTTGGATGTGTAAACGACGCGACGCCATTTGTGTAGTTCGAGTTGAATAGCACATGTTTGTTGCTTCGATCACCGACGTCCGCCCGTCGACCCAGTCCCCTCCCTATGAGGTCCATCCGTCGCTTGCAGGGCGACATCCCGCGACTTCCGAGTACTCGACGCAAGATCTCCGAAGACCATGACGCCAGGGAGGGACGCAGCTGTCCCAGCTCGCCTCTCGTCAAGAAGAGCTTCCGTCTCGTTGTACTCGGCTCCACCCAGACCGGCAAGTCCAGTCTCGTGGCGCGATTCCTCGACGACACCTTCTCCGACCGCTATGTGCCCACCATCGAAAATTTTCACCGCAAGATGTACAAAATCAAAGGCGAGCTCTATCAACTCGACATGCTCGACACATCTGGCAACGATCCGTTCCCGGCCGCCCGACGGCTATCATTTATATCCGGTAAGGGAGCTGGCGCTAACGGCTACTAGTGCGCAATTGAGTTGCTTTCGCTTCGGAAATCGAACGCGATTCATCTTGACGGCCTACTCTATTGCAGGCGATCTGTTCGTGCTCGTCAGCAGCACCGACTTGCCGGCCAGCTTCGAAGAGCTTTTCAATTATCGCGATCAAATTATCGACTGCAAAACAAGTGGTCTGCGCGCCAAGTCGGACGGCGCCAACGTCCCCATCGTGATGGTGCTCAACAAGACCGACTTGCCCGACAACAAGAAACAACTAGACGCCGAAACGTGCCGCTTTCGGGTCCATGAGTTGTGCGGGGAAGCCAGCCAGCTGTTCGAGTGCAGCGCCAAGACGGGCGAAAACGTCGATCCGATCTTTGCGGCGCTCTTCAGCATGGCGAAGCTGCCCAAGCAGATGTCGCCTCATCTGCACAAACTGCTTAGAGCGGAGCACTCGGCCGACGGCAGATTGCCCACCGCCTCCGCCAGCGGCTCCCAGCAGGCTGGCAATGTGACCAAGTCGCCCCTCAGACGGATGCGTTCCAAATTCTCCAAGGAGGGCGAAGAAGCCCTGATCACCACCTACACCGAGCCCGTGCGCCGACCAAGTCTGCGAACGGACCTATTCCTCATGAAAACCAAAAGTTCTCTCACGGCTGGCAGTAGCAAATCGCCTACCGCCCTCAGAGGCGAACTCTTCGATCGCACAAACCACAAACGATGCTCCATTTCGTGATCAACCCGCGTGTAGGCGCTTGCAGATGTGCTTGCTCGCGCCCCCTCCCACGCACACCTCTCGCTCTCTATCTGATCATTTAACGCTCACTGTGGTCGCTGATCCCGGTGGTTTTTGTGCTACGAGCTCGATTCTTATTTCATTCCACATATCTCGAGTGACACGTGCTTATTTTGTTTTACTCCGATGGCCGAATGTGTATGATGATATTTTTGCGAAAATATGCCAAGCGTCAGTGTCTGTACAAATAGAGCGTAACAAGAAATTGATAAATGCCGTCTTATTGTACAACGCTGAGTCTAAAATCATAGAGCAGCAAGGCAAAAACACGACGGTCACGGCGAACGGAATAGCATGAGTGTATCCGAATGGCGGTCGTGAAGTTGAAAGCTGGGTGGGGGTAGTGAGACGCGAGCGGAAGAGCTCGTCGTAGACGAACGATTACGCGGCTAGGCACTATTTAGCCGAGCAGGAGACGAAAAAAGCAAAAAGAGACGACGGAGAAGGCAGAGGCGGATATTATCCGGCTCCCGAGAACGTCGGCGTGTACTGGCACTGACTGTAGTCGACCGGCGAAATCATGTTGAATGCCTTAGTCATCACGTTGATGTAGTCTGCAAAGCGTAGCTCGTTAATTAAACAAACTCGCTCAGGTGTATGAGGAGTAGCGGTCGTATCGATCCGTGCTTGGGAAAGTGCCGGTCGAGGCTAATGGTCTTCGTCACTCGAGGGAACGCCCATTATGGCTGCGTTGTCGGCCTGCAGACGACCAAATACCAAAGCACTCACTGTTATCTTCGAGGAACTGCAGCACCTGTCGCATGTGGACTTTCTGGAATCGTTCGGGGTCGCGTGCGATCACAAAGACCGGGAAGCGGACCCAGTTGGATACGACGGCGTAGTCGTACTGATTGTACTCGTTCAGCGGTCCCTTCTTGATCACCCAGACTGCAATATGCGACAACGGGCGTCAGCGACCGTCACATGATGACACGATTGACTCACAAGGCTCGGCGTCGGGCGAGTTGCTGTTGTGCAGAACGAACTGTCCATGGTCGCCCGATGTGAAACCGTAACCGAGGGAGAACCGCGGCGGCCCATTTGGATTACCCTCGCGATAGAACTTGAGCACGGTGAACGTTGCGCTGTATGTGTTGTTCGTGAGGGCGCCGACTGAAAGCGAAACAGACGATGACGACGGCGTGACCGAATAGCCGCCACGCTCAACAACGGGGTCAACTGAGCGAAAGTGGACGACGGTCAGTGGCGATTTCGGTCAATCCGTCGCGTCACCCGCTGACCCGCGATCGTCACAACGGACGATTGGAATAATTTGAAGGACGCGAGGGAAAGCAAAAACTCACAGTGAGAGACGGTACACGCTTCCCGGATGACATGCGGACTGTTGATCACCTGAAATTCGACGACATAGTTGACACGAATTACCACGGTAAACAAACAACGCACTTGGAACCAGCGACCCATCATACGCTCCACTTCGACGTCTTCGGCCGCCGGATGGACGGCGCGGAAAACATCCTTGGCCAGATTCTTGGTCGAGTCTTGCGGCAGCAGGCGCGAAATGGACGAGCCGAGTAGAGTGTTGGTGGGCGGGATCACCTGCGGGATGAGCTGACCGACGAGGTAGTTGAAGTTGCTCAGGCCGGGGATCGTGTTTACGCCCGGAATCGTCGGTACGTCCTGAGGGCCGGGGAAGCCGGGCACGGGAATCGGCGCCAAACCGGGAATCTGTCCGCTCGCGATCCCTTGCAGATCTACCGTGTTCGTATTACCCAAGAAGCTGGCCAAGCCCCCGTCCGATTGGTACGCCGTCTCGGGCAGCGAGCGCCTCTCCGAGTAGGCGGGCGCCCGACGCGAATCGCCGTTGGCCTGCAGTCCCAGACCGGCGAGCACCGAAGAAGCGACGTTGCCGGCGGCGCTCAAGGGGTCGACGCCGTCGGCCAGCTTGCCCTGTCCATAATTGCCGAGGCCGAAATTCTGCCACGAGCTGAAGTTGGGGGCTTCCTCTTTGGTGGCGGGCTTGGCGTCGGCGACGGCGACCAGAAGAGGTAGGATGAAGAGAAGGACGCGGTAGGAGGACATGACTACGCGAATGAACGGAGAGTGGACAGCGAAGAAGGAGACGGGCCGACGAGCACGCGAGTGAATCGTGCAGCGAGCAGCGCGCATCTGCCGGGTGTCATTGACTGTCGGCGATCTGGCGAATCCAAAATTCGCCCGGCGGCCTGCCGTCCTTAACTGGGACACGAATGGGGCGTCGCTGATGTTGCCCTCGCTCTCGTTCGGCTCGGCGCGCTCGCATCGTCGCTTTGTCGGCCTGCAATCGTTCGGCCGACCTATTGCGTAACTTTCTCACCGGTGTCGTCTATTTTTTCGTCATTTCTCGCCACTTTTGCCACCCGCGCGTCGAAGGTCGTGCGTGGCGCAAATGCCAAAGGTCGGGTCGCATGTCTTCGTCTCGCATTCGTTCACCTCTGACCAGGATGGCACATGTTACGCTTAGTTATGTGATTAGAGGAGCAAATTAGGCGGGCAAAAAGTTTATTTGAAACGCGTGTCGTTAATCATCATAAGAAACCGCACACACACAAAGATGCGCGTATGTACAGCTAATGCACTGTCACGGCCTGTAGGAATGTTTGCGAACAAAAGCAAGAAAAAAAGGCGAACACAATGTTCAATAAGTCGTTTCGATAGGCTAGACACCCGTTTAGAGGTCGAGCGCATACCAGCCAGAACAAGTACAGAAGGACACACAATCGCGAACAAACGCTACACAAGTCGAAGTAACACAACAATATCAGCTTCAGTGCAAATCTATTCGACCACTTTTCATCCTTGAATATTGAAGAGCGTGGGAGGGAAGTTGCACAGCGTCGAGTCGACTGGAGCGACGATGTTGAGCAGACGCGAGAAGCCGTTGGTGAGCCCCTTCTGCTCGAGGAGGGAGTTGACCTGGCCCTCGTATGTCTGCTTGTAGGAGACGGGATCGCGAGCGAACACGTGGAGCGGATAGTTACAGTTGACGCTCATGATGACGTACTCGTACTCGCCGGCGGCGTTGATCGGACCAACTCCGATGACGTGAACTAAATGGGAAGAAGAAAGTGCATTAGTTTTAGTTTGATTGCGTTCATCAGTTGGAAGGGGAATAATATTTACCGTTCACGTCATTCTGGCTGTTTGTTGTGCGGTAGATGAGCTCTCCCGGCGCGCGAATGATGGCGTAACCGGAGCTGATGCGCGGTCGGCCGAAAGGCGTTCCTTCTGTCGTATACTCGAAAGTGTCGAACACTGTGCCGGGGCCGCCGTTCGCTACGTCGGCCAACTTCTTGTAAGCCACCATACTGCAAGGTCCCGGCGAGAGCGGCGGGCTGTACAGAACCTGATCGAAGCAAACACATTTTTCTCTGATTAAATGAACCGAAATAGTTCGCTTACTTGATACCACTGTCCCATGAAAGCGTTGACGTTGAAGTTTTGCACAGGCGTCGGCTTGGGATTGCAGAGCGGACTGCTGGGCTGAGTGATGAGCTGTTGGATGAGAGCGATGTTCTCGCCGATCGCCTCCTTCTGCTCGGTGGAGAGGANGTCGGCTTGGGATTGCAGAGCGGACTGCTGGGCTGAGTGATGAGCTGTTGGATGAGAGCGATGTTCTCGCCGATCGCCTCCTTCTGCTCGGTGGAAAGGATGAGGGTGCCGTTGTCATCCTCAGTGGCGTTGCTGTGGAGGGAGCCGCTCGTGAGAGCGTTGTAGAGGACGTTGCTGATCACGTTGCCGGTACCCGGTGCCCCGCCGGGTGCTACGCCACCGAGGGTGCCGCCGAACAGACCGCTAATCGCGCTGCCGAGCTTGGCGCCCGTCAGAGTGGGAGCGCCCGCTGCGCGAGGGGCGGCCGCTGATGCGCTGTTACCGTTCATGCCGATCATGCTCATCAGTGATCCAATCACACCGCCCGTAGAGCTCGGTTGGCTGGTAAGTACTCCGTACTATAAACGCGCAACAATAGCAAATGTTGGGATGGTTGTTTTGATCGAATACCTGAGCATCGTCTGGAATCGGTTGAGGCGAAGGCAGCGCTTCGCCGTTGTTGGACTGAATGGCATTCGATGCCAGCGGGCCGAGGCCTCCTTCGGGCACTTGTGGTCGTCCAGAAAGCTTGGGGATCTGCGGCGTCGAGCCAGCAACAACTCGTGGCTGCACTTGATCTTGCGTTGGCGCCGCGATGGGCGCCTTGGGCAGATTTGGGAACACATTCGGAATACCGTCGATCGACGACTTGGTGTCGACTGCAGTTCCCGAACCTTCCTCAATCTCTTCTACGAATTTCGCCTAGATCATAATTGCATCAGTACAATGATCTTCCAGTCGTCTACGAACGAAAGCAACGTACCTGAGACCGTCGGACACCAGCGCCAGCGTTGTTTCCTCCTCGCACCAAGGAGAAGCCCTGTTGGAAGCCGGGAGGCAGGTTGTACTGCGGTCCAGGGTTAGCGGAGAAGAAGTTGCCATTTTGCGCCTGACCACCACCGCCGCCACCGCCGGAGGAGACTTCGAAGTTTTTCTCGGGGAAGAGGCCGCCGGGTCGGGGGCCAATGAGACTGTCGACGAAGGTGCGAGCGGATCCTTCCAAATCGAAGAAATTCTGGAGATCTGGAGGGACAGTAGGCTTGTTGGCGTAACGCTGAGCGTTGGGGAGGGCGAAGAGGCCGCCGAGTCCATCTTGGCCGTAGACGCCGACGGCGGCTACAAAGAGCACGGCGAAGCGGAGCATGCTGCTGCTCGAGGGGGTCGCCACCGATCCGAGTGGATGGATGTTGCGCGCGACGATCGGTGTCGATGCACGCGGCAGAGAGAGAGAGACGAACCGAACGGGGCGCTGTATGAATGGTCGCTACGGCGAACACGCACCCCGTCGACGCAGTATCAACGTATGCCAATGACCCCGATGGCGATAATGTTTGCGGGGCGACGGCGGCTGACCCAAACGTCGACGCCCCCTCGACCGCGCCCTCGCTAACCTACTAAACGCAATTGTCGATCGCGACTTTCACCGCCGATGCCCGTCGGCTTTCATGTTTCATTGCAGAGAATGAACGGCGCGCAAAATCGCATCCGCTGACACAAATGTACGCATTTTCTATATTTTCTCTTTACAGACGGCCAACGCACGCACTCCTGCTACATTCACAGGACTATACACCGACATATGAAAAGTAGAATTGCATGCAGACACTATTGGATCACAACAGAAACAAAACAATGGAATGTTTATACGGCGGCGAAATCGCAAATTTCTTCTCGACTCATCAATGGACGGCGCGCAACTGCTCAATGGTGTTGCTGGTTTGTTCGGGGCGTTGAATGACGCTTGTCAGCTTTTGCATAGCATCGATCGGGTTGAAGCTGGATGACTTGGCGCGGTTGTTGGGGTCCTGGTTTTTGAGCACTCTACAACAAGACGGATTTTTGACGTCAAACGAGTGAAACTGAGAGAATTCACCTTCGCGCGAAGACCTCCTTCTCCGATGGCCATTGACAATCGGGACCCTGGTAGATTGGCCGAGGAGAGTTCCAGAACACCGATCCACCGAATCCTTCTTTCTCCATATACTCCAGCACCTCCTTGTTGTAGTTTTTGAAGAATTCGAGAGGGTCGCGAGCGAACACCATCAGCGCCAAGCGGTTCGAATCCGTCACAACCATGTACTCGTACTTGTCGGTTTCATTCGAGTCTGGTCCCGTCTTGATGACGTAGACTGCAACTCGGCTTTGCTACTTTTGCCTTGATGAAACACAAAACTCTTCGAAGAACCTACATTGTCTGGGGTAGAAGTATTCCTCGGTGTACATCCAGTACTGACCCGGTCCGACCTTTTGAACGTCTCTTTTGTACGTCTCGATTGGACCGCCCTTCGAGATGACTCGATACGCTTCCTCCATTGAAAAGCCGTCTTTTCCCATAACGGAGTTTGGCTTGACTGCAAGTATATTGCCGCTAATTTGAACATAAGCAATTAAACGAGCTCCACTTACAGTACGCTACAGGGCAAAACATTTGCGTGCGGAATACGTCAAAATTGATTGCGGCTTTATACATCTGCAAATAAAGCAATCTTTGAGACAAATGCGCAGGATGGGCGACAACAATCCGACCTGAAACCATCGGCCCATCATCATCTCCGAATCGATGTCGACAGTCTTTACGTCGTTCTTCAACATATTTCCAATGCCACCAATGATACCGGCAAAGGTATTGACGTCCATCTGAAATAAGGGAATAAACGGTCGTTGTCAGGAGCAAATCATTCGCTTCGCTTACTGTTCCTTCGCCAATCGCGGCCACATGACGAAGGGCGACAACGGCGACGAGGAGCACAACATGTTGGCACCGTAACATGGTTGATTCGCGGGACAAATAGAGGGATCGCTGGAGGGGCGAAGCGGCGGATGGGGGAGTGGCGAAAGGCGGCAGCGGATGACGACGATGTGCGCGCGGCAAGGCGAATTGACCGGGCGACTCGAGCGCGACCCCGATTCGCCGATTCCCCGATGACGGGCCACATTTGACCCGGTAGTGAACTTGACACTAGACTGGCTGTAAACCACCGCCTTCGCGTCGATAAAAACGAAGATTTGTCATGTGAGAATGAACTACTTGGGGTCAACAAATTTATTTTCACAAAAAAGCGAGGATGCGAAGAGAGAAAAACAGGATCAGTGAAAAATACACATATCGATCGAGACATGAGAGAATACGCGTAGAGAGCATAACACGACGCTAGATACACCTGGCTACGGCACAATGAGGCTGAATGAAGGGATGAATCATCGATCAGTGAAAGGGATCATTTTCGGCCGAAGACCTGGAAGGTGCTGTCTGCGTACTGACAATTGGAGTATCCAGCAGGCTGGAGCAAGTTGAATGCTCTGATGAACCCGTTGATGAAGCCCTTATCCTCGAGCCATTTCAGCACCTCCGTCTCGTACTTTTTCTTGAAGGTATCGGGATCGCGGACAAGCACGGTGACTGGGTACTTCACCCAGTTGCTCACGATTGCCCACTCGTACTGCGGATTGCCGAATGGATCCTCACCCTCTGGACCCAGTTTGTAGATCCAGACTGAAATTGACACAAAGTCATCTGAGTAAGATGATGCGAAGTTGTGTGATCGAACTGCGGACGCCATATAGCAATTTTTTGCTCAATCGTCATCGCGCTCTTTGATGACGCGCATCTTCAAAAAACTTGCCCACACGCTTGGTTGGGGCCGATTTTGGAAAATATGGCGCAATACACTGGCCAATATCTGAGCCTAAGTCGAAAGTTGAGGAAAAGAGAAAGCCGTTTGCGACTGGCTACATGGCATTGCATGCTCCGATTAATGCGAAACAGAGTACGAACATGGCTGAGCGTCGGAGGTCTCGCTGCTGTGCATCTGCAACATGGCGTTCTTGCTGCCGCCGCGGAAGGCGTAGCCGATCGAGTACCGAACGGGACCGAACTCGCTGCCTTCGCGGTAAATCTTTAGCGCCGTGAAAGTGGCGGTCTTGTCATTGTTGGTGAGGCCGCCATCTATTAAGAGAAGCGTCGTGAACGTGAACAGTGGAAAACAGAAGCACTAACAATGATGGACGACGCATCGCTGCTCGGTGGCACGCGGGCTGTTGATTCCTTCGAACCAGCGACCCATAAATTTCGTCAGATCAAAGCCTTCCGGCGTCCAGGGCAAGAGCGCGTCGGTGACATTATCGGCGAACGTCTGCAGCTGATCTGGTGGGAGAATGTCGGAGAGAGTGGTTCCATTGGAAACGCGATGAGTAATGGCGCCTGAAAAACAGCCCGTGTCAACAGGGTACACTTCGATATTGCGCGACAGTACCAATCAGATTGACGACGTCGATTTGTCCTTGGGCGTTTCGAGGAATACCTCCGGGAAGAAGCGGGATGCCAGGGATGCGAGGAAGACCGGCGTGGCGCGGACCGCTGCTACCTCCGACGCTGCCGCCCAAGGCTTGCGCGATGCCGGACAACGCTCGCTGCGCTGCAGTGGGCTGACGGCGAATTCCCGATCCAGAAACAACGCCTATGACAAAAACAATCGTTACAAATGAACACAGTCAAGCGGTGATTATTACCTCCATCTCCAGGAAGATCTGGAGCGCTTCCAAGAGAAGTCGGACCAGAGCTTTCTCCGGCCGCTGACGCTCCAGCCGCTTCCGAGGCTCCCGACGCTCCCGATGCATCGGGCAAAACTCCTGGCAGTCCCGAGCTGATCGCGTCGGCGACGCCCGCTGAAATTCAAAAATTCAAAATTGTTCTTTCACACATTTGATCGAGGACTGACATTCTTGCACCAATTGACGAATGCCGTTGCTCAACAGTCCGATCAGACCGCTCTGGCCTGGCTGGTCGGCGGGCAACGGGATGTTCGAGTTGGGGTTTCCGCCGCTCAAAACGTTGGGCGTGAATCCCTGCAGACGTTGGCCGAACACTCCGGAGAAGTTGGGGTTCGCTTGGCTGAGGATGTCGGGCTGCGGCTGAAGCGGATCTTGCACTCCCGCCTGTTTGGCCAACCCGCTGAACTCCGATTGACCAGCCGAAGTGATGGCGTTGGCTGGCAATCCCGAGACGGGAATGCCGGCGGCGCGCAGCTCGCTGACCGCACCTCCGAAGCCCGATGGATGTCGTCCGGTCAAGCCGGGGATGCCGAAGCTGTCGAGACCGAAGAACTTGATCAGCTGGTTCTGGACATCTGGGGGGATGTTGACGGGAGGCGGTGGGGGAGGCGTAGCCGGACCCGATCGAGGGAAGAACTGCTGAAGGGTTTGATCGATGGCAGCCGTTCCTGGAGGAGCTGGGGACGCCGGAGGGGACGCAGTGAAGCCGAATCCGCTTTGTGGCACCAGTGAAACGGGCGCTTGCAACCGAGGGATTCCACTTTGCGCGGCTGGTGGCGATGGCGAAAATCCGAACTGAGGTTGCGGAAGCCCGAATGCAGCGGGTGCTCGCGAAGCAGCCTGCACAATCTCAGCTTGCGAGAGCTGGCCGGAAAATGCCGGCGAAACTCGCAGCTGAGGCTGCGCCGTTGGTCGGGGAGCGTTGACTGGCTCTGCGGCCACCGGGCGGTTGAGGAAGCCCGGTCGGTGCTGCTGCGGTTGAAGACGAATAACCACCGGCTTGGTTCTGATCGCCTCCTCGCTTTCGGCCTCCCGCTGGCCAGCTACCAAAGCGACGGCGGCTAGCGACAACGCTAAGAGCCGAAACATCATTTTGCTCCACTGGGAGGCAAATCGGCTGATGGCGGTGGAGAGTTGACAACGAGTCACGGATGGGCGGGCGGAACGCGCAGCTTGGGGCGGCGGACTACCAACTGGGTCATGCGGGCGCTGGTGTAAAGGTAAAGTGCATCGATTGTGTCACAGGATCGCCCGCCGCCCGTCAAGGTTACGTAACCGCCGCCGCCGCCGATCTGGTCATTGAACCAGCCTGCGCCTTGCCCGAGCCGCTCCGCCTGCTCCTGCCCCGTCAAGCCTGTCATCAGGGGCCATGTTCCTTCACACATTCCGCGCATTTCTTCGATTACGCGTTGCGCATTAATTATCAGAGCGATCAGTTATTTANTCTTTTGTATGCATTCTGAAATTGAAATTATGGAATCCAGCTGAACCCTGGGAGTTCTAAAAGCCTCCAGATGCTCATCTAGTGCCTGAGCATATACTTACGCTGATGCCGACCAATGTGTTGTGTCGCTCCATGTGAGCAGCTTCGGCGACCAGTCGCTGTTCGCTAGCGAGGAAGCTCTTGACTTTGCGTGCGGCGGCAAAAATCTTCTGCGGACATCCCTCCATCACCAAGATGCCATCGGGCGTTTCGTGACTGGTCACCGAGCAGCCGCAATCAATTTTGCCCAGGGAGCACTGACGCGCCACTTGCAGTGTCATCCCTGCGACGCGAATCGCCTGGACATATCCAGCTTCTTTCGTGCCTGAAGTTCCACTCTTACTACGATTCAGGAGTACATTCATTAGAATACTTACCGTCATCCAGCCAGAAATGCGAGCCCGAGTACTCCTTGATGTCGCTGCAGTTCCATCGTCGATAGGCGAACCGCTTTCGACAGTCTCGCAGCGCTTGATCGCCGCCCTCTTCGATGGCTTCAACCAACGCGTAATCGGCGAGGCACATATCCATTTGTTCGATCGTTAAGGCGGAGAACGTCTGACACCACCACCAGAGCGGAGACGGCTTTGGAGAGGTTACTGCGTGGGTCGTCGAAAAGGCACTGAATACAGCAATTAATCTTGAAATTCTCTCACAATATCAAAAGTTAGCAAACCATATTGTCGAACTAATAAGAATGGCGATGATTAAGGATACAATAGGTGCACGTAAAAGCAACATGCTGCTAGCGGACCTCTTAGACAAAAACACGTGGATGTCCGTAAAGTGCAAAGGTTTTATACCGGCTCTCACGTCACGTTTTTGTTCGACTCAGAGGCGCCCACGCCCGCGCGCCGAGGGTGCCTCCGTCGCAATAAAAGATGGTGCTTTGAAAAAAAAAGCCGCCAGCTGTTGAACTAGGACAGGGCTGCAAAACACTTTGTTCCACTGGTCGACGCGAGAGTGTTGTGATGAAACCGATCGCATTTCAATTCAGCAAGCGTCAGTAACGGCTCACCCTTGACACTCGAAAAAAACAGTCGATGTTTTCATTCCAATATTTGCGCTCTAGTACGGTAGGATGTGAGTCAGTGGTCGTAAAAGACAGCTGCGGAACTAACTGTCTTTTTTATGATGGATAATTGACGAATTCGAATTATCCAGACTGTCCTTGAGATGTCGGCGGTCTGTGATGACCTTGCTGGTGACATTACCAAGGGGGGTAAGAAAACAGGCGACTCGTCTTGCATGAGCGCTCTATCAGACCAACTTTGAACCTCATACTAACGTCGCTCGTTGTAACTTTGGCAACATCTAACAAAAATGACATTGATGTTGATGAGAGTGCTTTAACGAGCAATCGTGTGTAAAACTGGTACTGCAATAATGTGCGTAAAAACAAGTGCAACTCATGATTCAATTGCTGCTGGCGGGCTTTTTGTCAGTGACTGTAAAACAGAGCACAGATCGCAGTCAGTTTTCAGATTTTTTAATAAAATAGTCTTCTATGTCAAAACTCGAGCAATAATGAAGTGATAACAGTCCCAGATCACACTCAAAGAGGAGCCGCGATCATCTACTGCTCCGGGGAATGTACCGTGTTATATATTTAGCTGCGAAGCATATCAGTTGATAAAGTATCAACTAACGGCGCAGCGTAGTCGTACCAAGCCAACTATAATGTACGATATATTCCCTAGAACTGGGGGTGATCACAGTTCCCCTTTAGCATTGGGCGCATAAATAAATGTCTGATAAAATCTTCGCATCGCCTTGCAGCTTTCACAATGTCTTGAGGACGGTTTCCAGCGCATTAAACATAATAGCCAAATGCTTCTCCGTGAAGGTCAAAAACGGACGGAAGCGAATAGCTGCTTCGCCGCAGGCACCGAGATGCACACCTGAAAGCAATCGAAGGTTTATTCTCATTGTACCGGCTTTTCAATTAGAAGTCCCTCCACCAATACGAGTCCCTATTCTCTTATATTCGATTTTAGTTGCCAATTAAAAGCCCAAAGGAAAATCGAACATAAGCAATTCTTAGGAAAAACGATGGTGTAATCCATCAAGCAAGCAAAGGCGGTTGAAGCAAAGTCATCGAAAACCATGTCTTCTTTTGATTTAACTGCCAGCAGCGCTGGCCAAAGAGGAATCGTATTTTCCAAATAATAGTAGCCGATGAGCTCTTTCTAATTGAGGACAAAGCAAGACATGAAAATTGCGTGATTCTTTAAATCATCCCATGGGTTTCCACTCAGAAAAAAGGTACACTTCGAACGAACCTTGCGCCAAGCATTTTTCGATGATGGCATCTCTAGTCTTAGCGTCGCAGCAGCTAATGGAACAGAAAGTACCAATTCCACGGGCACTGTTCAACAAGGCAGGATAGCGGTCCTATAAACGTTTCACTCGAATGAGCCACGATGATAACATGAAGCAAACCTGCAGAGCTTCGAGGCCTTTCAGCAGCTTCTCACCGACCGATGCAACAGAACGCAGCAAATGGTCGCGCTTGACGACGTCAACAACCGTTTCCAAGAGGACCAGTTTCGACGGATCGCCCATCCATGTGTTGAAGATACGGTATGGCTGAATAAAATATGCGAATTCTAAGAGATTTGAGAAAAATTTTGAAAGTCTACTTGATCCGGCTTGTACTGCGGCTTGAAATAAAATCCACCCGTTAGCATCTTCTTGGCGAAAGTGACCATGTCTGGTGGTTCGGGAAGATTCCAAGCTTCGTGGGCCCACCACGCGCCGCTCGGTCCACCCCCCGTTTGCACCTACATCGACAGGTGTAAGTTACTTCACATCAATTAATTTCGTGTTCCACTGTTAACTCTGCCCTTCCCAGAGAGAAATTAATCTTTTCATTCATTAACTGACAATAATAGCGTACCGTATCATTTCATTTTCCTCTTAATTAATATGATATCACCAATTCCTAATTATCCCTCCTTAGATTATTGATACGAATAATAAACATGGTATGTTCTTGTCAAAAAAGAAATCCTTTTAAAGGGAAGGACAATAAATCAGAAATTGTGATATTATAAGATAAATTGACAGAGAATATTATGAAAATGATATCATTAATGCATCACTGGTCCCTGACAAAATCGGCTGAGAACTATTCGCCGAAACATTCGCTTATTTAGTTACTCGCCGACATGTGTTGACAGAGGCAANTATCATTAATGTATCACTGGTCCCTGACAAAATCGGCTGAGAACTATTCGCCGAAACATTCGCTTATTTAGTTACTCGCCGACATGTGTTGACAGAGGCAAGCAAGGCCTGTGTGTCTTGACTGTACAGTATATAATCCAGATAAGCACAGCATGGAAAAATGCAGCTTTTGTCTTAATCTCGCCGCACTGCACTTATCAGAGTTTCCCTTTTTCGGATTAAAGATTTTTGAGTTCTTTGCTTTAACTCAAACGATTAAAAAATCACGCTTGATAGAATGCAATTCTTAAATTTCTTTCCACCACGAGGCGAAAACTTTCAAACGCAAGAAATATTTAAAACAGTGTATTAATATTGAGGCATCCTGCTGTTATACCAAACTATCTCTTCAGTGACCATGTCAAGTATTGAATGGAACCTGGCCCCATGAGCCACAATAAATTTTCAGTCAAAACGCTCGACAATAGGCAAACCTCATCGACAATAAAAGCGACATTCTTTTCTTTGCAGAGCGCTTGCAACTTTCTGAAGTAATCGCCAGATGCGTGATGATCGCCGCCCTCGGCTTGAACGGGCTCAACAATCAGCGCAGCCACCGGATGACTTTTGGCCGCCCACTCATCAATCTTTTCGCGCACCTGAAGTAATTCTATCCGATAATCGTTTTTTCTGGAGTCCATTTCATGAAACTTTTGCGATCGCGGCAAGTACGCTGAATTGGTCAGTTTTTCCACTCAAATCACAACTGACCAATCGAAGCGCTTACCGCGATTTCAATAGTTTAATGGAAATACGTGGGAATGCGTACGCTCTGCAATGACTGCTTGTCTTGCTGCGCATTGTAGTCTACGTTCTTGTTCAGTGGATACTTGTAGCGAGGGAATTTCGCCATCGGCCAGTCGAAAGCAGGAAAGTCCAGCTTATGCATTGGTTTCGATCGCGTACATGTCAGTGTGCCTTAACAAAAGCAAACTTCGTACTATTAATTGGTACTTATTTTATTGCTAAGCGCACCGAATGATCGTCCGTGAAAGGAGCCGTCAAAAGACAAGACGGCCAGATTCGGCGTCCCAGGCTCTTTGTTTTCCATGCATGACGCCAGGTCTTCGGCGGTCGGTGGCTTGCCGCCTCTTTTATCAAACTACAACAACATGCATCTTTATATGTGATCAAGGGCCTATGTTGATGCTTTTGTGGTGGTTATTGAGTCAGAAGATTTAAATGGACTGTAAAAATATGCATAATATCGTCGCTGTGTTAGCTATTATGTTCAATATCATTTGTACCGGAACAATTGCACAAAACGGGACAGAAAATTTGAACATTGGATTCATCACGTTCATCTAAATTAAACTAAGATGTGGTAACTGTACATTATCGTAGAATCTATTGCATGAATGATATAGGAATTTTTCGATAAAACATAAATTCCTTGAGGCCTCAAGAACTGAGTAAAACTTCTTTAAGAACGACGGTGAAGCGGCTGCGACATCGCGCATTCAAGAACTGCGTCTACTTTTTAATGTTCGCTCTCATATTCCTTTTTCATTGAAAAATTTCAGTGGCTAAGGAATGAATCCGACAGAAAAGGCATATATATTTGAGAAAATTCGGTATTATCAAGGGAGATCTCAGCTGTGATTAAATAACCAAGCGGCGTTAGCGATAAGCAACGCACCATGTGGCGGACCATGGCCGACTTGATGGCGTTCTCGTTGGAGCACGCGCCACACATTAGCGTCTGCACTAGACCGAGTCCCTTGGGGGCGACAGCGATGAGTGAATTGTTGAGTGTTTCTACTAAATCCGCCGTCGGAAAGGAGCCCAAAGATGGTCGGCTGACCATCGCGGATACATGCTCAGGATTGAGTGCCGCATCCACAAGTTCCGGATGATTGTAGCCTGTTGTAGATGATTGTAGATGTATGAATTCAATTACACCATTTCCACTTTAATAAGAACACCTTTCAATGCAAAGAGGACGTTTTCCAAATCAAAAAAGGACGCTTTTCGAGTCAAATCGATATGAAAAATGTCCTTTTTGATTTCGAAAACGTCCCCTTTGAATTAAAGAGTGTCCTTATTAAAGCGAAAATGGTACATTAGATCGAGCACAAATCAGCGATCAAGTAAGAAATGATAGAAAACATCTATTGCTGAAGAATATGACTTCGTAGGCATACCGAGTGGAAGGGAAGAGATCTGAGTGTAGACATCGAGAAATACGTTCCCGTCCACGTCGACCAAATAGTTGCCGCGCGATTTAGCATAGTCAGCGAAGAATTTGACTTGACCGCTGCTCTACAACGACCCATCACAAAGCTCGACCAATTCTCCCTCCCCTCTCCCCGCCTTCCCAACCTGGATAGATTCCAGACTTTGCTTCAACTGTTGCGATTTCGGACCAGGCACTTTGGTGACGACGGATGGACCGGCGGGCTCATCCTTGTAGGTGGCCGCGAGTTGACTGAGCGGCCGAACGCCTAGAGCGGATGAGTGAACGATACGACAGAAACACTAACTGAATACCGCCGGCAAGAAATCGTCGAGCGAGCATGGTCCGCGTCGTTCGAAGTGAAATAAGAGTCGGAAGCTCAGAAGACGCCGACACCGACTGCGTCGCGCTCAACAGCTCAACACATGTAGGCGCGCACGTCCAATCAATTGGTCCCAGCAGCGGCCGCTTTGAGCCCGAAACGCGCCTGTCGATTGCCGCTCAAAAGCGTCGTTATCTGCCGACGACCCCAGATGCACTCGGTCTGCGACGACGGCAAACTATACACTCGCGACCGCTCAGATACGAAGGTCCATTAACGATGAACGACAAAGCCGTCCGCACAATCGTCCCATACAACCAATCGTCCCATACAACCAATCGTCCCATATTTAAACTGCCCATGCTCGCATGATCGTTTGGACGAAACTTTACTGGTACATTCGTTCAATAGATTGAACACCGAGCGGAACAGACGTCAACGAACAAACGGAATCAGTATTATTCGCAAATAATAATAAACGGCGCACGGCAGCTGCGCGCAGAAGAAAAAGCTGGCGGCGACCGCGCGATCGAATATGCGTGCGCGCGAAGACATTCGCGCGAGTGAAATCCGTGCAATAAGCCGATGCAACGGCGCTCTTCGAACGAACAGAAGTTGACGCTAATCCAAAAGTCGAGAGAAAAATAGTGAGAGAGATAGAGAGAGAGAGCCGATGACAATACGGTGCAGCACTGCCGGACACCAGACTAAGGTCAGCGCATTTATGAGTAGCGCGATAATTGCAGCAAACATATCAATTGTCAGCCCGTCGTTTTAACTTACGTAAGAAAAACTGCAAATGGCGGCAAACGCAACAACAACATTAACAGCGCGGACGACGAAACACTACTGAATCGATGTGCGCCTTACAAATCAACCCTATTTGCTGCGAAAACACAATGCCGAGTCGTGTAACCAAAATCAACTTCAGCCGATGAGCTCGTCAACGCACACGGGGGAACCGACGCTTTTGAGAGATAGAGAAAGAGACAGAGAATAGTAAACGGCGACGGCAACTTCGCTGTTCGCGAAAAACGCGAAGCAAAAAAGAATTACAGAGACAAATAGATAACTGAACAGTGAAAGAGAACAGCCGTTCAATCTATCAGCAGCGTTAAGTACAGTAGTACATGGCGACGGCGACGACCGCGTCGAGAGCACAAACGGACACACTCACTCACACAAGCTAAAATGTACACATATGAAGCGAACCCGGACGATGTAATTTAAGACGACGAACAAGGTGGGTGACAAGCGAAGCGGTGAGCGGCTAGTTGTGGATCACGATCGCCTTCTCAAGCGTATGCCCGCTGCGCGCGCCACGCGACTTGTTCATGTGGTCCAAGCCGAGCCACGGCTGCGACGCCACGCCTGAATCAGGAAAACGTCAAGTAACGTACGATGATAAAATAGCAAGACGCAGGTAATAACAAGATATGCATTGTCGAAATTTGTACAAGTTAGAGATAAATTTAAATGAAGCACCTAAGATTCTTTGAAAACGCATCCTATTTTAACGTTCTCACAATAATGTATTAGAATACGTCGAACACTGAGAATAATCTTTATCGTAGTGAAATCATAAATCTACTCTACTGTCAACTGATCGAAAAAATGTTAACCGAAAGTGAAGAGCAGTTGAAGGTCAATTTAAGTAAACTGTAATAATTTTAGTATCCGATAGTGCAATGATAGGGCAGTTGAGCTGCACGTGGAAAATTCGTCACGCACGCGTCACAACCGATGCTTCGCCGCGCCTTCCGTAATCACACTATCGTCCACATCAAAACGGGCGTATGATATGTTCTTAAGCGTCGAATAATTAAATAAACTTGCATGACCTGCACAAAACAATATTATGATACAGTGAAACCCTGATATAAGAGAATGCTCGGGAAATCGAAAAGTAGCTCTTATATCCGGGGTCTCTTAAATGCGGGTCTCTTATATCCGGGTTTTACTCAATATTCGTGCGGGCCCTGCAAATTATTGATTTTTTGCCTCTCGCTTAAGAATTCGTCTCATTTTGAGGTGGACTAAGTAATTGGAATAGTTATAACATTGTAATGAAATAGGCGTGACAGTAAAAAGAAAAACAACGAACCAGTGACATGGGTGTGACCGAGCTCGCTGAGATTGACTGTGCTGGTGCTGAGTTCGTCGAGGTACCGTGCGACGCGGTTGTTAGCGACAAGCGCGAACTTATACTGAAAGCAAACAAGTTAAGCGCGTGGAAAGACGGGAAGAGGGAGAATGACGGAACCTTCTCGAACTCCTTATCGGACACATCGAGCGTCTTCTTGATGCGGTCGCGAACGGCGGAGAAGCTCTCGCCCTGCTTCACCTTGATAAAGAACGGCACGCCGAATATTCGCGTCGGCTCCTGAAGAAAATATAATCATATCCTGGTAATTGACCTTGCTACTAGATCCAGAAAGTACAATCCAGAAATATCAATCCAGAAATGTCAATCCATAAATATCGATTCAGAAAGGTAAATTTATACATATCGCTCTTATCCACCCCCTTATCCCAATTTCACGCAAATGACTGACATCGATCAGTTATGACCCATTTCTGTCTCTGAAGAGAGGAAAAAGGTAAAACCAATCAATCGAAATTAACAAACACGCTCGAAAACGATAAGAACCAAGGGCCATACCTTGTCAAAGTGTCCGACTGGTAGAAGATACTCAGTGGCGGTGTTGATCGACACTTGATCGAGCGGAATCTCCTCGACACGACCCTGAAACAGCATGAATCGCCAGCTGTAATCTACGCATCACGCAATATATACCGTGCTCATTTTAATAGAAACATTTTTCAAATTAAAGAAAACACTCAGTTCAAATTTTTTCACAAAAAGCGTCATTAAAGAAGTGGAAATGGTATGAACTTACTGTATAGCTCGTATTGGCAAATTTATGAGCACACTCAGTCACGCTCAATTCCGTCGAGAGAACGCTGTACACGCGCAAAGTATGAGGGGATTGGCCGGCGAAAACCATCCTGAAAATCATGGAAAAATTAGCATGTGAATCAGGAAGCAAAGGATGGAACCCACCTCAACTGGCCACTGCCTCCCTCAGCCAACTGGACTTGTTTCCTGACTTCGTCGAGAATCGTCTTCACTGAGCCAGTTTTGTCGGGGAATACGGTAATCTCCTGGAAATATGTCAATTGTAAGACATCATCGACGAAGCATCGAAAGTGAGAGAGAGAGAGAGAGAGAACGTACGGTGACGTTCATCTTCGAATCCATCCACTGGAGCTTCATCTGCTTCCGCCTGTCGAGCTCGTCGACGCGCACTGGCATCTGTAAATCAATCAATCAATCAATTAAATCTCTATCAAATCTATCGCAATATCAATCGTATTGCTTCGTAATTCTTCACTTTTGCATTCAACTTTGTCAAACTTGCGCTTAAATTAAATGCAAAGACGACAGAATTGGGAGCAGGGGTGGCGAAATAGAATGCAAACGTTACGAATTACAGTGGCATTCGTTTATACCGGTCACCGGTGGAACGGCAAGTTTTGACCGCTATAAGCAAAATATCGGTATAACCGAACTTTTTTGTAAGGGAAAGTACGCTTTGGGACTGAAATCTTTGGCCAATATAAACGAAATACTGCTATAACCGAAACAGGTATATGCGAATTCCACTGTACAATACAAGATCATGTTCAAATCGAAAACGCTTATCAACTGTTTGCTGAAGAACTAACAACCACGATATCAGTCATCGAGGGTGGTTGGGGAAGGGAAGTTTACTGATAAGCACAATAAATATAACATGCCTTTGTGTAGTAAATGCGATAGCGCCGGTCGCGACGCGGGTCGTGCTTGAGCGCTCCAATGAGTCCAAGGATGTCTCTAACGAGGCGATACTGATCGCTGCGTTCGAAGGAGACCGGGCCCAAGGCCTTGTCGTTATAGGGACTGAAAAGAAAACAAATAAATGAAGGAAATTAGTCGAGTAAGAGCCATGCCGCGATGGAGCATACCTTGTCCGCCACAGTTGAATCATCTCCCAGTCGTAGCTGATCTGTTCGCCGAGCCATTTCAAAAACTCCTCTAGCCGCCAGATCTGGCTGATGCGACCGGTTACGGGCGGAGTATCGGCGTCGTTGTTGTTGTCAATCGCTTCGATATCGATTTCATTATACAATTTTCTAAAACATTCGACAATAGACAGTGAACGATATGCGATAGATTTTGTCAGTTTCATATCGCGTACAGTGAAACCCGGATAAGTGCAACCCGGATAAGTACACAACCCGGATAAGTGCACACATTCTTCATGCCCCATACTTTTTTACTATGTTTTGTACATGATCTGAACCCGGATAGGTGCAACCCGGATAAGTGCACAACCCGGATAAGTGCACATGTTTTGCAAGCCCCATGTGCAACTTTTGTATGCAATTGTACCCGGATAAGTGAACAAGGGCGCGACCCCACCTAAATGTTACTCTAAAATATGCGCATATGATGTATAGTGCATCAAAATAATGTCTATGTCAATCAGAACGCCTCTTAACCTTGTTTATCTTGAAGCTGTGTATAATGGCAAGAAGTGTTTACTTTATCATGACCGCTTTAACAAAAACGCTTTACAGGTCAACAAGGATATTTTTCTTGTCAGATTTACACGAAAAACGTCTTTTGTGCTGTAGAAAATGTTCTCTTTACTCTGTGAAGTGTCTTTACTAAAGAAAATGCTATGTAACTAATCAAATGTGCTTATTTTAAGGATTTGAGCAAAAATCAGGTCAGGAATTATGCATTTAGGCAAAACCCGGATAACTGCACAACCCGGATAAGTGCACAAGATTTTCTTGCCGCATCGATGTGCACTTATCCGGGTTTCACTGTACTTGATAGATAAACTTAATCATTGCGTTAAGTACCGGGTTTTTCCGAGTGGAAGCCCATGGGTTTATATTAAAACGGACCTCATTTTTTCGTCCAGGAACTTTACAAACTCTTTCGATTACACCATAAATTCGTTCAGCAGACGATTTGGATGAATTTATGGAATCGTCGACTGAATTTGTAACATCCTTGGACGAAAAAATGAGGTCCGTTTTAATATATAAGCCCATGGGCTTCTACTCGGCAAAACCCGGTACGACTTAAGCTAAAGTACGCGATATGAAAGCGATCTATTGCGAAGAGAAGAAGACACGTACTCCATGTATTTGAGCGCAGTGGGGTAGGCGAACTGAGTATTCGACGCGAGATCGGCCCGCTGGAACACGATGATGGCGCCGTCCGACACCTCGGACAGCACGTCGCACGCGTTCACGTTCTTATCCAGCAGCTTCGACGGAATCTCCTGCACCTTGTCCGGCGCCACTTCCTGCAGAAGAACATTCCAATTAGCGCTCGATAGCAAAGCCAACTTCGACAACACACTCCGCCCGCAGGTATAGGTGTACGATTTCGGAAAATTTCTATTTCAAAATCTGAATATACATATTCTCCATTTCGGGAATCGTTACATTTCTAGTCAGAGACAGTAAAGTGATTCCTTACATTGACGAGAAATCGAAAATAAATGACCAACAGGGGACGGCAAGTAAAAGTGAACATCAGTACCATGAAGCAAATCAAAAACGCTACAGAACTGAAGCGTTTTTCTCTCGCTTTTATATTTACTTTTTTAATTGCATAACACAGACGAAATCGATAAAGACGAGGATATAACCAAGAAACGATAAGCGCGAAACTCGCCTCGAAAAGGAGCAGTTCGGTATTCGGCTCTATATGGGCGCGACGGCACATCTCGCTGAGGTACGGTCGCAGCGGTCCCTGGTAGTTGACCATCACGTGGCCGACGAAAGAGAGCAACGAATTCTTTGGATCGTAGTACTTCAGAAAGACGAGCATATCGGCTGAAACCGCATCGTCATTATTAAAGCTATCAAAGTGAGCATGTATCACATTCTGAGAGTACTGGGGCATACCCGCCTCCAGAGAATTCACACCCTCATTAAAGTCAAATATTCTTCGTCAGCAACAACAAAATTTAGTTTTCGTCTCGCAATGAAACGCTCCAAGTGCAACAATCTTTGCGAGAAAATGCGATGACAATGCAGAAATGCACTTACATTCCTACATTTTACATCAGTTTTAACCAATTGGTCCCTGAGCAGCGAAGACGAAAGAGCGCTTACTATTATCGTCGTATTTTGGCAAGGCGCCAGTAGTCATGGCGACCTCGATGAAGAGCATAT